>JARYGA010005847.1:0-41745 GCA_030545235.1 Helianthus tuberosus
AATCACGATGGTCATAGTCCTTGGTGACTATACCTACTGATTACCACGTTATTTAGGTATAATGACGAGTCATAGTTTCGGTCAAAATGCGCGTTTATGCGTATTTTGCAACCAAACTATTTTTGGGTATCAAAACCCATTGTTTTAATATCAAACTTGTTTTCAAAGTTTGTTAAACATGTTCTAACATGTTTAACTCGTCACTTTAGGTTTAGTGCTTATATAGGGTCGTAATATAAGCGGTCTAAACAACCGCTTAGACTTTCGAACCTGACCCGTTTGGTCGATCATTAGGATCCGACCAAACATACATTAGGTGACCATAGTTGTATAGGGAATAACCTTCTGAGGTTATACCTTATGGTCACTTCGTTTAGTTAGTTGTATGATAGGTAGTTTATATGCCTTAGGAAAATGACCAAACTGCCCTTTTTGTGCATAAATTTATTTTAAGCATATGTAACTTAAATTTTGTCAATCTAAACTGATTAGGCTACATTATTAGACATGTTAAGGCATATATTACTTGTCATAGGACTAGTTAGGCGGTCCGAACGCGTTTTACGCGAACGACGCGTTAAAGTAGCATAAGCTACCTAAACGGGTCGTAATGGGTCGTAAGCACTTAGGTTAGGTTTTGTTTTAGAATGTAGGCTTTGTTAAACCATATTACATGAGTTCCTATACTCATTTGGTTTAAGAAACCACATTTTGTCCGATCTTACGATTTAGGTCCGGTTTATTAACGTAGTTACCTATATTAGGTGCCGATTGATTCCGTGATCTTTCTAGCATTGCTTGGTGGTTATCCAAAGACTATTAAGCAATCTCAAGTGAGTACATAGTCCCCTTTTTTACTGTTTTCAAATATTTTGGGGTGAAACACATGTGCCTACTTGTTACTTTTGTGCTTTTCGTGCTTTCTTAACATATACTTGCTACGTTCATTAGTACGCATATAGTACATGATTTCATATTGTTTTTCTATGTATGTTCACTTAGCATGCTAGCACATTGATTTTCATAAATACTTTTGTTGCATATGTTCACTCAGCATATGGACACATTGTTTTACATTACATTTCTGTTGCATATGTTCACTCAGCATATGGATACATTGTTTTACATTTTTACCTTGTATGTTCACTTTGCATACTAGGTACATTGTTTTCATAAAACATGCTTACATTTGGTATGACATTTGGTTTGTTTAACGAAACAGAAATACGTTCATTAACATTAGCTATGCCGCTCGGTAGTAAGTAGTGGTACCATAGGACTTGACAACTCCCATTTCTGAAATCCTGGGTTTGTTTGGATGGAAGGAATGACTGAATCCGAAAACATTTTTGATAACCTTTGATTTGTTCTAAGGTTTATCTTACAGTCTCAAGGCTTGGATGTATACGTTTAACAATACCACATAGATGTTTGTATCAGTAAAGCATGCATTTATTTTACAAAACATAACTTTGGATTTAAACTTTGATTTATTCAAATATATTATTTAGTACATTTTATGGTTAAAGTAGATATTTTTATTTACTTTGCCATACATAACATTAGATTACACATTACATGACTTACATTTGACAATAGACAATGTATACATAAACATTTGACATTTGTTTAAACAAGACATGTTGGTGGTTTGTTTCGGTAAGTGATTTATTTAACGAGACATGTGTAATATGATGAAAGCATGGTGGATACGCCACTGGTACTTCCTATATATAAGTGCTTTTATGATATTACATATCGTAGCGTTATGTAAACCATTTCAATTTTGACATATTACATTTTATACAAAGAACATATTTTCACATAAACATTGTTTTACAAATAACGTAATTTATACAAATTCTTTTACTCGGTTATTTATTTAACCATACATCTTCCTTTTATATCATCTAATCCTTATCGATTTTCATATGATTTACAAAGAAAAATATTTTACAAGGTTCATGACTAACTTTTATTAAACTTTTCTTTCAAATACAAGTCATGAATCCTATTTTAACAAAACCTATGTATCTCACAGACATTTTTATGCTGACGTACCTATTTTCACATGTGTTTTCAGGAGCTGATGCATAGGATGAGCAAGATACACTTAGGCGGACCTGTGCCTTAGTGACATAAAATGATGCTAGACTAGTTTAAATTATGTTATGTACTCTTTGTTTCTTCTATTTTAAGACAATGTTACCCATATGTTTATAAATAAAACAAAACTTTAATTACCATGGTTGTGAAACAATAATTCTGTGTAACACCCCAAAAACGGGTTTGGTAATCAAACCACGTTAATAATAAAAGACGGGTAAAATACCGTTAGCGGTAAAAGTAACTCGGTAAATATTAGGATTTAAATAAATAAACCTAATATTTAATAAAACGTGAATAAATGCTTCTAAGGAAAATAAAGTTTATAAAAGGCCTGAGTTAACGGGACCTAAAATAAACTTAGTCATAAATATTCCCAAACCCGCTAAGTTAATTAGGAATATTAAACCTAGTTAATAAGTGGGAATATTGTTGGAAATAATTAGGTTGTGACCTAATTAATAACTAACCAAACACGAGGGACCAAAGCCGGGTATCTTGCAAATGGAATTATAAACTTAAAAACAAAACAAAACACACACACTCTTGTGTGTGTGTGTGTGTGTGCGTGAGATGATCAGGAGACAAGCTCCATGGGAGCTAACCCTAAAACTCAACAAAACCTTCAAATTGGAGGATCAATCGAAGGCCAAATTCAGATTTGAATACATAGAAACGATCACCAAGTCAAGGGGATCATAAGGTATGTCGAGTTTCTAACATTCATAAAGTTGTGAAAATTAGTTAACTTTGCATGATGCGATCTATGCATGAAACGTAGAGGCTATGGCCGAATTTATGAAGTGTGATTGCTTAGGAACAAATCCTAAGTAGAAATTTGAAGTAAAATTGCTATGATTCGAGTAATTTGATGATTTACCACTTTTAGACAAGTGGGTTTTGATTATATAGTGAAGGTGATGATATACACATGTTTAAAATCATCATAGTTGATAGTAGAAACAAGATACTTGAACAATTTGCAAGTCTGAGTGTTGATCATACATGACCTGAAATGGGTTTTTATAATATGATGATGTTAGTGCCTAATTTGTGATTAGAATCATCATATTAGATAGTAAAGATATAGTACTTGAACAATTTAGGTATTTGGGTACATGAATCATGATTAAACCATGAAGTTGGGTACCAGATCATACTTCTCACGAAATGGGTTTTGTATGATATAAAAGAATTGATGTTAAGATCGTGATATAGATGCTTGAAATCATGTTACCTAGTAGTTAGTGTGTAAAATTTGATTTCATTAAGAGTTCGGATGAAATGCCTAAGCGAAATTCAATAAACCAAATGTGCATTGAATAAGTTGATAAGTCGATTGACTTTAAAAAGTCAAACCGACCAAGTATATGATCGAATGATAAGTTCAATATAAGAAGCGTAGGATGGAGTAGTCGTAAATGATTATGACTAACCTAACCATCTTACAATTACAATGATAGTTTGACGCTTAGCAAGCTAGGTGAAAGCTTGGGGAGGGAAGCGGGTCAAAACAATCAAGAATGAAGGAAAAGCGTAATTCGGATGCAAAGTAAGTATATCTTACACTAGTTATATAGTTTAGAATATTCTTTTGTTGTATTAATTACGAAAAGGACAAATACCTAATTGAGATATGGTGTTCCGGCGTGTAGTCGTACGGAACAAGATAATCAAATATGATAAGAAACCATAGTGATGGCTAAAAAAATGAGTTAAATCGGTAATTCGATCATATTATGACGAATGAAACATGTACTTTTAATGGTTACCATATAAGGTAAATCATAATAACCAATAAGGGCAAAATGGTAATTTGGTCACACTTTGACCATAACCGTTAGTTTTGAAAGACAATTATGACGTAAGCCATAATAGGCCAAAAAGTGTTAAGAAATGAATTTATAAGTAAAATGACCACACGGTGTAAACCGGAGAGAGTCATATATATACGAGGTGGTAATAAATGTCATCTCGCTAGTATAATCAGTTATTTAGACCAAACGGGTCAAAAGGTGAAATTATCACCCTT
This sequence comes from Helianthus tuberosus, assembly GCA_030545235.1. NCBI lineage: Eukaryota > Viridiplantae > Streptophyta > Magnoliopsida > Asterales > Asteraceae > Helianthus > Helianthus tuberosus. The sequence goes on from JARYGA010005847.1 coordinate 4,139, forward strand.
TGACAATATCGACTAATGGTTTGTCGAGTTGTATGATTTCAGGAATAAATATCAAATGGATACTTACATCGCTATTACTTAGCGGTTACTAAGGCAAGGTATCGAAACGGGTCAATATATATATTGATCCGAGCCAAGTATGTATAATATAGATTAACTACTCAATAGGAACTAGAGGCTCCTTGATAGTTAAATACAGTCATATATAGACATTTGGTTACTTTAATAAGCAAACCGAATGATTCATATGATGATCGTTGTGTTTGGAAAATATAATGACTTTTTGAATCAAAAGCATAGTTTAAAACAGGGCTTTTGGGTCGAAAATGCTTTAAAAAGTCCTTTATATTAATGAAAGGACTAAATGGACCAAAATGCCTGTGACATCTGTGCTTGTAATCATTGTAAACAGTTCAGTTATCAATGAAATAAAGTTATTTGATCCCAATGTTTGTTTATGTTTGACATTTTTCTTGTTTTGATTTTTTTTATTCAATTTCAAACTCTATATCGCTTTCTGGAGAATTATACGCAAACTGGTGCGTAAACGTAGTCAGTTTAACGCGAAAAATACACCGGAACATCAAAATATGCTTAACATACCTTAAATAACCTTTACATAACTTAGAAATAAGTTTTGAACGCTTTGGTATGGAAAAATCAAGTCTATTCGGTTACAGAGACTAAATTCGACAAACTGCGAAAGTATGCCGAATTGAACTGTAACGGACATTCCGGAACTTGATCATAAGTTAAACACACCCTAAATATCCTTTACATAGCTTAGAAATAGGCTTTGAGGGGTTCGGTGTGCTAAAATAAACTTTATGCTCATTCAGGGACTAAAAGCGTCAAAAAGTGCATAAGTTTGCATTTTCGTGCATAACTTACGTTCTGAATACATCCGGACATACAAAAATTTATGTAAGCACTAAAATATTTTATTTTAATGTTTGACATAAGAAAAATCCATTCATCACGCAATTTGGATCGTTTTTCGCGCTTGTGCGCATTTCGTCGTAATTAAGCAAATATCGCGATCGTACGACCAAACGAACCGACACCCGGCATATTTTTGAGCATGTTTCATGTCCACAATGTTTAGGAATCATTTTAGGGCCTTAAGGTTGGCTTAACGGGCCTTAGAAGGGTCGAAATGAGCTTTAAAACACAACAGGGACTGAAACTGTAAATCTGCAAACTTGTTGCTGATCTGAGACAGCCAGGCGGGCCACGTAAAGTTATGCAGGACCCTTATGCGGGCCGTGTGAGCCTCCCAGATGTGCAGAATGTGTTTAACAGCCTTTTCCAGCTATTTCCAACTGATTCCTTTACTTGCAAACGGTTTTTAGCAAACAAAGGGCTTAATCTAGGGGCTCCCATGGTTTTGTAAAACAATGGGCCCATGTGTACGGCCTAGATCGAAGAACGTTTCTCGACGAACGATCTTAACGGTTGTGCCATGCCTATATATACCCCTTGCTCTCATTTGCAACAACCCACTTGATTTTCTGAAAGTTTCTCTAAGTTGAAGTGTGAAACACTTCATACCTGAGAAATACTTGGAAAATCAAACTTGCGGGGACCTTCTGCAAGTATTCTTTCATCCTTTACATTCGTTTTTAGCGTTAAAGTCAAACTTTGTTTGACTTTCTGCATTAACCAGTTTATGGTCAATGTGAAGTTCGTTTGAACTTCATAACGTGAGCGTAATCACGATGGTTATAGTCCCTAGTGACTATACCTACTGATTACCACGTTATCTAGGCTCAGTGACGAGTCGTAGTTTCGGCCAAAATGCGTATTCTCACGTATTTTGTAACCAAACTACTTGTGGGTATCAAAACCGTTTGTTTTGATACAAAACCTGTTTTCAAACCTCGTTAAACATGTTTTAACATGTTTAGCTCGTCACTTTTAGATTTGTGCTTATCTAAGGTCGTAAGGGTAAGCGATCTAATCAATCGCTTATGCTTTCGAACCCGACCCATTTGGTCGATCATTAGGATCCGACCAAACACATTAGGTGACCATAGTTGTATAGGGAATAACCTTCCGAGGTTATACCTTATGGTCACATTGTTTAAGTAGTTATATGATAGGTAATTTATATGCCTTAGGAAAATTACCAAAATGCCATTTTTGAGCCAAAATTCATTTTAAGCCTATGTAACCTAAATTTTGACATCTAAACTGATTTAACAACAATATTAAACATGTTAAGGCATATTTTACTTGTTATAGGACTAGTTAGGCATTCCGAACACGTTTTATGCGAACGACGCGTTAAAGTAGCATAAGCTACCTAAACGGGTCGTAACGGGTCAAAAGCACTTAGGACAAGTTTCGTTTTAGTATGTAGGCTTTGTTAAACCATACTACATGAGTTCTTACACTCATTTGGTTTACGAACCCTCATGCTACCCGATCCTTCGAATAGGTCCGTTTATTAATGTAGTTACCTATATTAGGTGTCGTTTGATTCCGTGATCTTCTAGCTTTGCTTGGTGGTTATCTTAGGACTTCTGAGCAATCTCAAGTGAGTACATAGACCCCTCTTTTACTATTTTCCAAATGTTTTGGGGTGAAACACATGTGCCTACTTGTTATTTTCATGATTTCCATGTTTTCATATCATATACTTGCTATGTTCATTAGTACATAATTTCATTTTGTTTTTCTATGTATGTTTACTTGGCATGATAGCACATTGATTTACATTACATCTTGTTTTGCTATGTATGTTTACTTGGCATGATAGCACATTGATTTACATGACTTTTTCTGCTTTGTATGTTAACTTAGCATACTTAGTACATTACTTTCATTACATGTTTACATTTGATATGACATTTGGTTTGTTCAACGGGTCTAAACTACATTCATTAACATTAGCTACGCCGCTCGGTAGTAAGTAATGGTACCATAGGACTTGACAAATCCCGTTCCTGACATCCTAGGTTTGTTTGGGTGTAAGGAATGACTGAATCCGAAAACATTTTTCTTTGATAATCTTTACTCTAAGGTTATCCTGCTGTCTCAAGGCTTGAATGTATGCGTTAACTTACTACATAAGTGTTTGTATCAATAAAACATGCATTTATTTTACAAAACATAACTTTTGATTTATTTAAAATACTTTGTTTTGTACATTTTTACTTGTGGTTTAAGCAGTCTCATTTTACTTACCATACATAACTTTTGTTTACACATTACATGATTCATATTTAACTTGGGTTATACTATGACATTTGACTATTTGATTAAACATGGATATTTTACATTGTCGGTTGGTTTGAGTGACTTAAATAACGAGGCGTGTGTAATATGATACAAGCATGGTGGATACGCCGCTGGTACTTCCTATAGATAAGTGCTTGTATGATATTACATATCGTAGCGTCATTTAAACCACGTCAGTTTAGACATATTACATTTACAACACATTATCACTAAAACATTGTTTTACAAATAACTTGGTTTATACAAACTCTTTTTACTTGGTTATTCTTTTAACCATACATTATTCTTTTATATATACATATCATCTGATTTTGCTAAAGTATTTCAAATGATTTATAAAACAAAACAATTAACAAGGTTCATGACTGAATTTTGTTAAACATTTCTCTAAACTCAAGTCATGAATCCTATTTTCATAAAACCTATGTATCTCACAGGCATTTTTATGCTGACGTACCTATTTTCACATGTGTTTTCAGGAGCTGTTGCTTAGGATGTTCGTGACATACTAGGGCGGACCTGTGCCTTAGAGACTTAAAAATGAAACTAGAACTAGTTTAATTATGTGGTGTACTCTTTGTTTCAGTTATTTTAAGACAATGTAACTCTTTTTTTGATGAATAAAACAGAACTTTTAAATGCCATGGTTGTGAAAAAATAATTCTGTTGCAACACTCCCCGACGTTTCCGCCACGATTTGATGTTTTACGTGGTCGGGGTGTGACAATGCCCTTGTAAGCTAAATCGAGCGAACGACCCATAAAGGTTGTTCGGAAAAGAGTAGTATGCATAATTAAACACTTAGAATGAGTATACAAAAGCGAAAGATGTGAATCCTTAGTCATTTGACTCTATAATAGTCTTTGCCGTAAAATAATGATTCGAGGGGTAAAACTCGGGGTTTAGGAATTTCCACACTTAATACAACACAAATATAGTTGTGAAGAAAGATTATTTGATAAGAAATGTGGTAGTATAATGCTTGCTGTGAGTGAAAGAGATTTACGCTTACAAATAGGCTTAATTACCCTTAACGGGTCAAAATAAGCATATGAGCGAAAACAGGTTAAGAATGCGTAAGAAACGCATGATTCGAACCTAAAATGACAGTCAATATTGAAATTATGAATTTCATGAGTTTAGGGAGCATATAAACCTGTTTTTGCTTGATTTATGCATGAACGGGTCAAAACAGCAAAACATGATGAACATTCAGCAGCTACCATAAGTTACGGTAGCTACCATAACTTACGGTAGCAACTAAAGTTGTTACGGTGGTATTATACTGCCTTACGGCAGCCCTTGAAAGCCCAGTGGCTACCGTAACTTATGGTGGCTACCGTAAGTTACGGTAGCGCCCAGTTATTTTTGTTAAGTCTTGTTTCAGCAATCCATTTGAACAAGTTTTAAACCGCGTATGACTAAAATCATTTCATGTTTATGAAATGTAGGTTACCTAGCAGTACCGGATGACGACTGAGCCCGACGAAGAACCGGACACACGAGATCAAAGCTTCCGCGAATAGTTTCGTCGTCCCGTTTTAAACGGCGAATTAAACTACAAAATGTTGGAACGTTTTATTCAGTAAATTGTTTTAACAAACTCCAATTTTTAAGTGTATGTTTTAATCTTAATACACGAATATAATCGAAATTTATAGGATAATTGATTAAAATGGACTTAGGGCGTTACAAGTTGGTAATCTGAGCTCATGGTTAAAGAATAAAGTGTGTTCGGTTCGAGGCTTGATCGTAAATCCGGTAAGTGCATGTATGTTAATGGTTAACGAGTTAAGGTGTTGTAAACAACACATAGGGTTATCGTGTAATACACGTTTCCTCAATTAAATGATAAATATAGTTGACGAAATTGCGCGCGTTGACGCGTATAGTAGAAAAGCCTTGTATTATAATACGGGCGATTATTGAAGTTGATGTTACTAATTCTTGTAAATGTTTTAATTGAAGGACACTCGCATATGAAGATAGCGAGAGTTTAACAAATTGCGGATATGATGGTGGAACGGTCCGAGGTATGACAAGCAGAGCATACTCATCAAGGACCTAAATCGTGTGACGATCGCGAACAAGGTTAACGACATAGAAAGCCCGTTAGGGCAAGCCTTTACAGGTGCGCATTTTAAATTATTACGTGAATAGAAATATGCAACAAATACGTAGAGATTGAAAGTTGCATATGTAGATTAAAAACTTGGAAAAACCCGAATAGAAAACCTATCCGGGATATTGTTTCCAAGAGAAATAAATAGAGGCATTACTTACATGGGGTGTAATGTGAAAATTATAAAAAAGGTCATGTATACCAGGTATTGATCGCTTACTCTGGCTAAGTAAGTGGTGAGCACGTGGTACCATGAACTTTTTATGATGGACATGCTTACATCCGATGTAGTAAGGACAGGGTAAATGGGACAAATTAAAAGTACCCAAATGAATCAAATGAGCAAAATATTTGATAATAATGTAAACGCATAGCCGGGTGACGGAAGCGTATTACATTAGGATAATGAGCCCGAGTGAAGGGACGAAGATTAATGTAAAAATGACTAAGATATGCATTGGGAGGGGGTGTACTTACACTCGAACCCGGAAAATGCAAGTATGACTCTTAACGGGCCGTTTTTGTAAAACGTCAAACTTGAGGACAAAGTCGAAATATAAAAATGAAGCGATGTCTTAATGCATATCGGGAGGGTTGCGACAATAACGACTTCGGTTAAACACCCGGTTGATGGGTAAGAATCAAACACATGCGTAGACCGAGAAATGGGAACTCGGATGGAAAGTTAAAAGACTCGGGTTTTGAGTCATAACTAAAAGACGACAAGATAATGTAAATAGAAATTTTGAATAAATTATGTTCAACTATTTTAAAGTTGAACGGGTCGAATATAATATCATATCGGACGGCATGAGTAAACGCAAGCGGGATAATGGTAGTGTTAAAAGCAAAAGAATAATGAGCCCGGTAATGGTACATAATCGAATACGGATATATGTAAACTGGAGAATGGTGAGCATAAGATGAACCGACGCATAAATGACATGAGAAGTCATAAAGTCGGAAAATTTCGCCCGAAAATAAACAAATGAAGCCTTAGACTACGGTCAAGGTCAACTAAATTCAAAAGCGAAAATATACGATTCCAAACATAACAAGATATACTTTGAAGCTATATATGCATATATACATTTGAATATAGACACAAATAAAAGATGAATCTGCGGGATCATCGTAACCTATGGGAATGCGATCAGTGTTAAGGTCTACGGGACCAGAATGACCCTCGGGTCACGAATAGAAAATAGAAATAAACCTTAGGGCCCCCATTAAAAAGGGGTGAAGACCTAAGGAAATAGCCTACGAGGCTACGTGAGAGAACCTACGGGTTACTTAAACAAAGCGAGGGAACCAGTTGAGAATCCTCGCGTAAAACAAAGACTGTAAAAGAGTAAATGTTAAGTCGTCAAAATTGCTTGACATAAATTAAAGATAAAACGTTAAACTAAAACTTTAGTTTTAGTATGAAATAACGTTTTATAACCATAAATTTCGATAGGAATTTGAATAGTAAATATTAAAGATACAGGTCTTGGCACTGATAGGTGCAAGACGACTTATTCGAAAGGAATAATTTCGATAATGAAAAGTTATAACAACTTAAACATGATGTGACTCGATCACGGTCCAGAAAAGTAATGTGAAATATAATCACATTGTATTCAGAGAAAAAAAGGGGGTATAAAGTAATTGGGCTAATAAGTTTAGTTAGTGAGACCGGTTAAGGTCAAAATTCAAATTATGAATTTGTTTAATATGTTATTTATTATAAGAATAGCGTGGAATAAAACTAAATTATACATTCATCTAACCAAAAGGATACTACCATACTTTTCTGGTAATACTGATAAATGGTTAAAAGAAAACGTGTAATGCTGAAAAGATTCGCGAGATCAAGTGCAAAGAGCTTAAACTCAATGAATTACGTAAGAAAGGTTTCGGGTACGAAACCTCTTTAAGGGGGGTAGACTTGTAACACCCCGAAAACGGGTTTAGTAATCAAGCCATGTTAATAATAAAAGACGGGTAAAATACCGTTAGCGGTAAAAGTAACCCGGTAAATATTAGGATTTAAATAAATAAACCTAATATTTAATAAAACGTGAATAAATGTTTCTTAGGAAAATAAAGTTTATAAAAGGCCCGAGTTAACGGGACCTAAAATAAACTTAGTCATAAATATTCCCGAACCCGCTAAGTTAACTAGGAATATTAAACCTAATTAATAAGTGGGAATATTGTTGGAAATAATTAGGTTGTAACCTAATTAATAACTAACCAAACACGAGGGACCAAAGCCGGTATCTTGCAAATGGAATTATAAACTTAAAAACAAAACACAACACACACTCTTGTGTGTGTGTGTGTGCGTGAGATGATCAGGAGACAAGCTCCATGGGAGCTAACCCTAAAACTCAACAAAACCTTCAAATTGGAGGATCAATCGAAGGCCAAATTCAGATTTGAATACATAGAAACGATCACCAAGTCAAGGGGATCGTAAGGTATGTCGAGTTTCTAACATTCATAAAGTTGTGAAAATTAGTTAACTTTGCATGACGCGATCTATGCATGAATCGTAGAGGCTATGGCCGAATTTATGAAGTGTGATTGCTTAGGAACAAACCCTAAGTAGAAATTTGAAGTAAAATTGCTATGATTCGAGTAATTTGATGATTTACCACTTTTAGACAAGTGGGTTTTGATTATATAGTGAAGGTGATGATATACACATGTTTAAAATCATCATAGTTGATAGTAGAAACAAGATACTTGAACAATTTGCAAGTTTGAGTGTTCATCATACATGACTTGAAATGGGTTTTTATAATATGATGATGTTAGTGCCTAATTTGTGATTAGAATCATCATATTAGATAGCAAAGATATAGTACTTGAACAATTTAGGTATTTGGGTACATGAATCATGATTAAACCATGAAGTTGGGTACAAGATCATACTTCTCACGAAATGGGTTTTGTATGATATAAAAGAATTGATGTTAAGATCGTGATATAGATGCTTGAAATCAATAAACCAAATGTGCATTGAATAAGTTGATAAGTTGATTGACTTTAAAAAGTCAAACCGACCAAGTATATGATCGAATGATAAGTTCAATATAAGAAGCGTAGGATGGAATAGTCGTAAATGATTATGACTAACCTAACCATCTTATAATTACAATGATAGTTTGACGCTTGGCAAGCTAGGTGAAAGCTTGGGGAGGGAAGCGGGTCAAAACAATCAAGAATGAAGGAAAAGCGTAATTTGGATGCAAAGTAAGTATATCTTACACTAGTCATATAGTTTTGAATATTCTTTTGTTGTATTAATTACGAAAAGGTCAAATACCTAATTGAGATATGGTGTTCCGGCTTGTAGTCGTACGGAACAAGATAATCAAATATGATAAGAAACCATAGTGATGGCTAAAAAAAATGAGTTAAATCGGAAATTCGATCATATTATGATGAATGAAACATGTACTTTTAATGGTTACCATATAAGGTAAATCATAATAACCAATAAGGGAAAAATGGTAATTTGGTCACACTTTGACCATAACCGTTAGTTTTGAAAGACAATTATGACGTAAGCCCTAATAGGCCAAAAAATGTTAAGAAATGAATTTATAAGTAAAATGACCGCACGGTGTAAACCGGAACGAGACATATATATACGAGGTAGTAATAAATGTCATCTCGCTAGTATAATCGGTCATTTAGACCAAACGGGTCAAAAGGTGAAATTATCACCCTTTGACAATATCGACTAATGGTTTGTCGAGTTGTATGATTTCAGGAATAAATATCAAATGGATACTTACATCGCTATTATTTAGCGGTTACTAAGGCAAGGTATCGAAACGGGTCAATATATATATTGATCCGAGCCAGGTATGTATAATATAGATTAACTACTCAACAGGAACTAGAGGCTCCTTGATAGTTAAATACATTCATATATAGACATTTGGTTACTTTAATAAGCAAACCGAATGATTCATATGATGATCGTTGTGTTTTGAAAATATAATGACTTTTTGAATCAAAAGCATAGTTTAAAACAAGGCTTTTGGGTCAAAAATGCTTTAAAAAGTCCTTTATATTAATGAAAGGACTAAATGGACCAAAATGCCCTTGTAAGCTAAATCGAGCGAACGACCCATAAAGATTGTTTGGAAAAGAGTAGTATGCATAATTAAACACTTAGAATGAGTATACAAAAGCGAAAGATGTGAATCCTTAGTCATTTGACTCTATAATAGTCTTTGCCGTAAAATAATGATTCGAGGGGTAAAACTCGGGGTTTAGGAATTTCCACACTTAATACAACACAAATATAGTTGTGAAGAAAGATTATTTGATAAGAAATGTGGTAGTATAACGCTTGCTGTGAGTGAAAGAGATTTACGCTTAAAATAGGCTTAATTACCCTTAACGGGTCAAAATAAGCATATGAGCGAAAACAGGTTAAGAATGCGTAAGAAACGCGTGATTCGAACCTAAAATGATAGTCAATATTGAAATTATGAATTTCATGAGTTTAGGGAGCATACAAACCTGTTTTTGCTTGATTTATGCATGAACGGGTCAAAACAGCAAAACATGATGAACATTCAGCAGCTACCGTAAGTTACGGTAGCTACCGTAACTTACGGTAGCAACTAAAGTTGTTACGGTGGTATTATACTGCCTTACGGCAGCCCCTGAAAGCCCAGTGGCTACATGAGTTCCTATACTCATTTGGTTTACGAAACCACATTTTGTCCGATCTTCCGATTTAGGTCCGGTTTATTAACGTAGTTACCTATATTAGGTGCCGATTGATTCTGTGATCTTTCTAGAATTGCTTGGTGGTTATCCAAAGACTATTAAGCAATCTCAAGTGAGTACATAGTCCCCTTTTTTACTGTTTTCAAATATTTTGGGGTGAAACACATGTGCCTACTTGTTACTTTCATGCTTTTCGTGCTTTCTTAACATATACTTGCTACGTTCATTGGTACGCATATAGTACATGATTTCATATTGTTTTGCTATGTATCTTCACTTAGCATGCTAGCACATTGATTTTCATAAATACTTTTGTTGCATATGTTCACTCAGCAGATGGACACATTGTTTTACATTACATTTCTGTTGCATATGTTCACTCAGCATATGGATACATTGTTTTAAATTTTTACTGGTGTGTGCAAAATGCAACATATAAATTACATCAATTGTGGCATAAAACTAACCCTTTTTTAGTACTAATGTTGGAAAAAGTGTGCTTTTGTCTTCCTTTTGTATTTTCAGGATTAAATGAGCTCAAATTAACAAAAGAAGCAAAAAGACAACAAAATCTAACATAAATACAAGAAAAGGAACAAACGTGACATGCCCGACCTCACGACAGCATCTTCCTAAGCAAAACAAGAAGACAGAAGACTGAACACGCCCCGTGCTCAGCCAGCACGGGGGCGTGCCCAAGTGTCAGCAGAAAAGACAAAGTGGTAGAAGCTTCTATTGCCCACCACGGGGCCGTGCTCAGCGGACATGGGGCCATGGTCAACTATAAGATTCACACAATCCAGGCAAATCTTCATAGTACAAAGATTCTTCTGTACACGGGGTCGTGCTTAGCGGACACGGGGGCGTGGTCAACTAATAAGACAAGCTGCATTAAATGAAGAAAGAGAAGGATGTGGACACGGGGCCGTGCCCGAGCTTCTATTCAGCCTATAAATGGGAGTGCTTGGCTCAAGCTCAAACCATCCCTTGGCACCACCTCTCTCACACTTCACCCACCACCCACCACCACCATAACACCATCATCCACCACCATCATCCATTGTCCATCATAGAGTGTGTGAGTCGTCTCGGGATCCAAGATTGATCGTAAGAGTTCTTGACAATCAAGGCCATGTTTGCCTAAGTCTCTTACATCACTTGGTGAAGACAAGTGTCTAGTGTAATACTTTTTATTTCTAATCTTTTCGCACTTTTTACTTGGTTTTGTATTAATGACTTTAATAACTAGTTTATTATGTTGAAGGTGATTCTTCCTTATCATTTGTCTGTGGTGTCTTGGCATTATTTTACTGTCTATATAAAATAAAAGATTTTCACCATTCATATCTCCACGTTCTATATGGAGATATGTTGGCTACCTGGTCGGGGGTTAAGGGAACGGTTTGGTAAGAGTCTTGCCATTGTTCAGCGTTTAGAGGTCCTGCAATGGACCTGGGTCAAATTTAGTAGGACCTCCTTCAATACTTAACGGTATTGGATGGCGGGGGTCCAAACTCTTTGATCCCCTCATAAGTTAACTACTATTAATACTATAACCCGGCTATTTAGGACTGTATCCCTGCTGACTCAGACTAGTTAGTCGAGGGTAATGTCACCTCCAAAAGAGGGGCCTACCATAATTTGCATTAATAACTTAATTAATTATCTTTCAATAATCCGACCCTTTAGGATTGTATCCTTGCTGACTCAAACTACTGGGTTGAGGGTAACGTCACCTTCAAAAGAGGGGCCTACTACAATAACTAAGATAATCTCTTAAAATAGTGCAAAAGTGCGGAAATAATCAAAGGTTACACTATACACGAGTCGGAACCAAGTGATTCATCTTGTCTATCTGTTTTTTCTTTTTCTTTTTATTTTTATTTTTTTTCAGCATTTTTAGTTAGTTTTTATTTTTCTTAGTTTAAAACATTTTTCTAAACTTTTTGATTTGATTAGACGTTGAGGATAAATCGGTACTAAAAGCTCTTGTGTCCTTGGACGACCTCGGTATCTTACCAACACTATACTACGCTCACGATGGGTGCACTTGCCCATATGTGTGTTTAGTGTTAGTAAATATCGTGTTTTATAAATTTAAAACTTGGCTAAAAAGTGTTAAAGGGCTTAAAATATACACCTAATATATATAACACTTCACACGCAACAAGTTTTTGGCGCCGTTGCCGGGAACACAAGGATTTTAAGAAAGTTAGGAATCAACGGCCTAATCGTTTTTTCTTATTTTTCATTTTTTTTAGGATTTTTCGTAAATTTTCAGCTTCTGCAGAACTCAGCACGGGCCGTGCCCGCTGAACACGCCCCGTGCCCAATCATTGGAACTGGCAATCCTGTTTTAAGTCAGACAGTAGCTGAACATGGGGCCGTGCCCACTCAACACGCCCCCGTGCCCAAGTTTCAGTTACTGAAAACAGAACCGTAAGATCTCGATGGTTGGTAATTTCTGACACAAACATGAGTGATACTGATACTTTTTACTTTCGGCACTCTTATGGTACTACGTGGTGTCAATTATGTGGTGGTAACCATAAGGAATTAGAATGTTATTTTCTAAATTATAAGCCCCACTATATAGACCCATCGTTTCCTAGTATCCTTAAGAGGGGCGAAAGTAAAAATAATCCCTATCTCTCCCTTGAATGCTCCCAACCAGATTTTCTAGGAGAAATTCTTCTCGATGAATTATTTCAATTAGAAGATCTAATTCTTAATTGGTTAAAAGAACTTAGGAAGGATTTCAATGATCTTTTCCAAGACAATAACCAAGAAGAAGTGTTGGAACCGCATTCAAACAACTTCGTTGTTTCCGGCGATACTTCTAATTCTAGTGAGGACTTGAGCGATAGTCGTCCCTGTGTCGATTGTGCCGTGAAGGACTCCCCATCGACTTCGTTCGATGCATACATAGACCTGAGCGATTCGACATACACCTTCTTTAACGAGAGCCCGGGAAAGGGTTGGACTTGTCCACCTACATATAGCATAGGAATCACCCTCACCGACAACCTCTTGCGTTCTCGTCTTAATCTAGAACAATTTAGGTATCTTAGGCACTTTGGGGTTATTCCATCCAGTAAGGAACCGCCCGATCCGGAAAAATTCCTTGAAAATTAGACAAAACTTCATAAACAGCCCTTTGGCATGGGGCCGTGTCCAGGTCAACACGCCCCCGTGTCCACCAAAAGATTCCCTTCTGAATTTTGTCAGAATACGGACAAAACGTGTCAGGATCTTACCTGCACACGGGGCCGTGTCCAGCTGACACGGGGCCGTGTCCAGTATGCTGTCGTTTTCTATAAATGCAGCCAAGAATCCTGCACATTTGGACCATCCAGAGACAGAGATTTGAAAGGATTTTCTAACTTACCATCCTAGGTATGTTCTAAAAGAAGGTTCTAACAAACATCTTGTCCTTTCCTCTTTTATCCATTGCCTTCTTCTCCATCTTTCTTGCAACAACAACTCCATTAAAGCTTGATTTCAAGCTTTATTGTGATGTTTGTTGAATTTTTGTTCAAGGAAACTTGTTAAAAATAAGTTACACAACACTGTTTTAAGTTATTTCTGCTCAAAAAAGCTTCATAAGTTAAGAAAATAATTTGAAACTCCAAGATTCCTTGTTCTAAAAATCTGCAGAAAGTTGAACACGGGGCCGTGCTCATTGAGCACGGGGCCGTGTCCGTTGTACTGTTTCATTAAAACGAACTATTTTTGGTTTGTTTTCGTAGAATGTCTAGCCAAAACAGTGGAACCTCTTTTGCACACTCCAGAAACAGTCGAAGGGAAAGAAGGCCATCAATTGAAGCAACTCTCGTAAGATACGTAATGGCGCTACGTGAAGCTCTTGACGAGATGACTTCGGTGGAGGAGGTCTTAATAGACCGTATAAATTATCTCTCGGTGGGGTTGGAAAACAGTTTTCAAGAAATAAACCTCTTGCACCAGAGGTTAAACATTCTTGTAACACCTCCCATGGAACCAATCCTCCTTCAAGAGGATTGGAACCTTGCACTTGGAATCCACAACCCTACCGGTTGGGACGACATTCCAGCGGAACCTCCTCTTGAAGATCTACAAGAAGTCCCGGTGGAAGTTGCACCTCCTCAAACCGATGCCAATGAGCCCGCTTTTCTCCCCCCTAGGGAGATAGAAGAATGGCTCGCCGACGTATGAGGAACCCGTGACCGGAGAAAGGAGTTTTTCAAGCCACATTTAACCGAAAAATTTACCTTTTCGGAAATTTTGATAATTAGAATAAGTAGTAGGCTAGAACTCTTTGGTTTAGATTTCTTGTGTTTCTTTGACCTAACTATCTAGTATTTTAATTTTAGGACTATTATGTAATTCTCTCTATGACTTAATGAATGATGGTTTTAGTTAATTTGGTGTTTGGATGGTGTCAAAATGAATAAAACAAACTTGAGATGACAAAGGATACAAGGGAAACTTGAACCAGCACCCCATGCAGGAAAACAGAGCCATCCGACGAAATTCTTCGTTTACAGTAAGTTCGGCACGGGCCGTGTCCGCCCAACACGGCCCCGTGCTGCACAGTCTGCAGAAAAAGACCCAGTTCAGGTAACTGGACACGGGCCGTGTTCACCCAACACGCCCCCGTGTCCAGGCTTTTGTTTCTCTTGAGTTAATTTTATTACTGGCACTTGAACACGGGGCCGTGCCCGGACAACACGGGGCCGTGTTCAGCGCCCAGTAACACAAAATTTTTGCTTTTTACACATTCAATCAACCTAAAAACTTATTTTTGGGACACATTGAGGACAATGTGTAATTTAAGTGTGGGGGGGATGCTAAAACCTTGAATCTTGCAAGTCCTAAATACAAGCCTTACACAAAACTCTATTGGAACCGCTAATCACCCCAATTTTTTTCAAAAATTTTCATTTTTTTTACTTGTCAAGGTTTAACTTGGGAATTTCAAGTTCTAAAAAGGTTATATTTTTATGAATTTGCAACCGATAGCGTCGTGATAAAAAGAACCAACATAAGAAAATTATGAAAATGCATGACAAGCTTAATTAAAATTCAATTATATATACTTGATCACATAAAAACCCATTCCCACAAAAGTGAGTTTTGAGCCTTTATTGAGCAAACAATTACATATCATTAAACTAAATGCTCATTTTTCGTTTCTTGTGTGAATAGCCGCTTGGTTCTTACGACTCTAGAACTTGCCACGACGATACATTCCCGGTCCTTACCAACTTAAACCCGAGTAAGTAAATGATGGAGGCATTAGGACTAACCCTTTTTATTTCTACACCATTTTTTTTTACCACATACCCAAAATCCCCCTAGTTAGCCCCTTTGAGCCTAAACCTTTTCATTTCATAACCCAAACCAAACACCCTTTTACCCACCAAAACCTTTTTCATTTTTAACCCTTTGTTTTAGTAACTAGCTCGGTTCTTTGTATGAATTTTCGAAAAAAAAAAATTGTGTTGATGATGAAGCAAAAGAAAATAAAACAAACAAGTTCATCAAAAATAACTTTGTTTGAAAAATAGCTTCATCAAAATAAAAAGTTACAAAAATAAAAAGTCTAACGAAAACCAACGCTCGTTACGCTTTTCGTTTTTTTTCTACTAACCACTAACCCAACCACCTACCTTTAACCCAAGCCTAACCCTTCACCCAAAAAGTCCTCTTGATATTTACAATGGTATATAGTTAAAAAGGAGGAGGATTGATTGCTTGGCAAGCCTATGGTAGGAGTAAGTTCCATGCCGCTCTCGAGTGATCCACTAAAATACATTTTCAGCCAAGTGTTGAGTGATCCCCCGTGAGGTATGTGAACTTGTATATAAAGAAAATTTTAAAGAAGTATGTTATGCCCTAATAAGTAATTTATCTTATGAAAAGTTTTAAATAAATCATGACGAATAGGATTGTAAATAAATAAAAATAAAACTTAATAAAAGAATCTTGGAAATCCCGACACTCTATGACAAGCCCAAAAACGTTCTCTTCTACCCATTCCATTTGGGTGTGCAAAGCCACATTATAAAGAGTTTTGCTTGAGGACAAGCAAAGATTCAAGTGTGGGGGTATTTGATGTGTGCAAAATGCAACATATAAATTACATCAATTGTGGCATAAAACTAACCCTTTTTTAGTACTAATGTTGGAAAAAGTGTGCTTTTGTCTTCCTTTTGTATTTTCAGAATTAAATGAGCTCAAATTAACAAAAGAAGCAAAAAGACAACAAAATCTAACATAAATACAAGAAAAGGAACAAACGTGACATGCCCGACCTCATGACAGCATCTTCCCAAGCAAAACAAGAAGACAGAAGACTGAACACGCCCCGTGCTCAGCCAGCACGGGGGCGTGCCCAAGTGTCAGCAAAAAAGACAAAGTGGTAGAAGCTTCTATTGCCCACCACGGGGCCGTGCTCAGCGAACACAGGGCCGTGGTCAACTATAAGATTCGCACAATCCAGGCAAATCTTCATAGTACAAAGATTCTTCTGCACACGGGGTCGTGCTCAGCGGACACGGGGGCGTGGTCAACTAATAAGACAAGCTGCATTAAATGAAGAAATAGAAGGATGTGGACACGGGGCCGTGCCCACTGGACACGGGGCCGTGCCCGAGCTTCTGTTCAGCCTATAAATAGGAGTGCTTGGCTCAAGCTCAAACCATCCCTTGGCACCACCTCTCTCACACTTCACCCACCACCCACCACCACCATAACACCATCATCCACCACCATCATCCATTGTCCATCATAGAGTGTGTGAGTCGTCTCGGGATCCAAGATTGATCGTAAGAGTTCTTAACAATCAAGGCCATGTTTGCCTAAGTCTTTTACATCACTTGGTGAAGACAAGTGTCTAGTGTAATACTTTTTATTTCTAATCTTTTCGCACTTTTTACTTGGTTTTGTATTAATGACTTTAATAACTAGTTTCTTATGTTGAAGGTGATTCTTCCTTATCGTTTGTCCGTGGTGTCTTGGCATTATTTTACTGTCTATATAAAATAAAAGATTTTCACCATTCATATCTCCACGGTCTATATGGAGATATGTTGGCTACCTGGTCGGGGGTTAAGGGAACGGTTTGGTAAGAGTCTTGCCATTGTTCAGCGTTTAGAGGTCCTGCAATGGACCTGAGTCAAATTTAGTAGGACCTCCTTCAATACTTAACGGTATTGGATGGCGGGGGTCCAAACTCTTTGATCCCCTCATAAGTTAACTACTATTAATACTATAACCCGGCTATTTAGGACTATATCCCTGCTGACTCAGACTACTTAGTCGAGGGTAACGTCACCTCCAAAAGAGGGGCCTACCATAATTTGCATTAATAACTTAATTAGTTATCTTTCAATAATCCGACCCTTTAGGATTGTACCCTTGCTGACTCAAACTACTGGGTTGAGAGTAACGTCACCTTCAAAAGAGGGGCCTACTACAATAACTAAGATAATCTCTTAAAATAGTGCAAAAGTGCGGAAATAATCAAAGGTTATACTATACACGAGTCGGAACCAAGTGATTCATCTTGTCTATCTGTTTTTTCTTTTTATTTTTATTTTTATTTTTTTTTCAGCATTTTTAGTTAGTTTTTATTTTTCTTAGTTTAAAACATTTTTCTAAACTTTTTGATTTGATTAGACGTTGAGGATAAACCGGTACTAAAAGCTCTTGTGTCCTTGGACGACCTCGGTATCTTACCAACGCTATACTACGCTCACGATGGGTGCACTTGCCCATATGTGTGTTTAGTGTTAGTAAATATCGTGTTTTATAAATTTAAAACTTGGCTAAAAAGTGTTAAAGGGCTTAAAATATACACCTAATATATATAACACTTCACACGCATCATTACCTTGTATGTTCACTTAGCATACTAGGTACATTGTTTTCATAAAACATGCTTACATTTGGTATGACATTTGGTTTGTTTAACGAAACTGAAATACGTTCATTAACATTAGCTACGCCGCTCGGTAGTAAGTAGTGGTACCATATGACTTGACAACTCTCATTTCTGAAATCTTGGGTTTGTTTGGATGGAAGGAATGACTGAATACGAAAACATTTTTGATAACTTTTGATTTGTTCTAAGGTTTATCTTACAGTCTCAAGGCTTGGATGTATACGTTTAACAATACCACATAGATGTTTGTATCAGTAAAGCATGCATTTATTTTACAAAACATAACTTTGGATTTAAACTTTGATTTATTCAAATATATTGTTTAGTACATTTTATGGTTAAAGTAGATATTTTTATTTACTTTGCCTTACATAACATTTGATTACACATTAAATGACTTACATTTGACAATAGACATTGTATACATAAACATTTGACATTTGTTTAAACAAGACATGTTGGTGGTTTGTTTGGGTAAGTGATTTATTTAACGAGACATGTGTAATATGATGAAAGCATGGTGGATACGCCGCTGGTACTTCCTATATATAAGTGCTTTTATGATATTACATATCGTAGCGTTATGTAAACCATTTCAATTTTGACATATTACATTTTATACAAAGAACATATTTCCACATAAACATTGTTTTACAAATAACGTAATTTATACAAATTCTTTTACTCGGTTATTTATTTAACCATACATCTTCCTTTTATATCATCTAATCCTTATCGATTTTCATATGATTTACAAAGAAAAACATTTATAAGGTTCATGACTAACTTTTATTAAACTTTTCTTTCAAATACAAGTCATGAATCCTATTTTAACAAAACCTATGTATCTTACAGGTACTTTTATGCTGACGTACCTATTTTCACATGTATTTTCTGGAGCTGATGCATAGGATGAGCAAGATACACCTAGGTGGACCTGTGCCTTTGTGACATAAAATGAAGCTAGACTAGTTTAAATTATGTTATGTACTCTTTGTTTCTGCTGTTTTAAGACAATATAACCCATATGTTTATAAATAAAACAAAACTTTCATTACCATGGTTGTGAAACAATAATTCTGTTTCTACACTCCCCGACGTTTCCGCCGCGGTTTGTTGTTTTACGCGGTCGGGGTGTGACAAATATACACTTGAGCTTAATCATTGAACCTTGTCTTGTGTTTGTGTTCTTTGGCTTGGTTTACATACTGACTTGGATTCCGCACTCGTGGGTGTGTCGTATAACAAGGAAGTAGGTTTCTCTTGATCCTCCAAGTGGACCTACAGGTAGTATCAGAGCTTTGACTTTCTTCCTTGTTAAAACCAAGCTTTTGGTTATGTTTTGAACAAGTTTTTAAAGGTTTATGAAACTTTGTTTGAGTTTTAAAACAAAATAGTCAAGTTCTTGAAAGAAAAAATGGGTTAAAAGTTTAGAAAAACTTGTTATTTGCTTAAATTTGTTAAAAAAAACCTTGTTAAAACACATGGAGACATGTTAAAATCTAGTTTTTCTTAAAATTTCTTGCAAAATCTTGTTTCGTCATATTTTCTGGTGAAGTAGTTTAGTCGGAATTGCTAGCGGAATTTTCTTGTTGAGAAGATAACTTTCAAATCTTTACTGAAAAGGTTGATTTTCTTATGTCTGGCTTTTAACTAAATCTGGTATTTTACCAACTCACTTTCTAAATTGCAGAAACCAGATTCTGTCTGATTTGGAAACATCTCACCAATTTTTCACAAAGTTCAATATCTGTGAAACATTGCTTTCAACGAAAAACCATTTTTAATTTTTATTTTTCAACAAAAAACCATTTCTTCGTCCATTATAATCTTTGCTTTGAAAATTGAAAACCACTCACATTCGTCTTTTGTCCTTTTCTTACGAAAACAAAATCACCACTCACGAAAAATCTTGAATATTTGGTGAGCAAAAGAGAAAATGATAGTACACCAGTGGTCTGTCAAAACCTCTTTGAACTTAAAATATTAAACGATAAGCAGCTCTATATAAGATGTATCGGTAGGCTCACTTTCTCACCCCGATATTTCCATGTATTACCGGTGGGCCCGGTGGGGAGTATTGTGACGTAGTTGATATCATCATAGAAAATTAATCACAGTTTAATGCACAGCAGAAGTTTTAAAAGTAATAATACAAACCGAATTGAAAAGTATAATAAAATATTACACAAAGGTTGTAAGTGGATCCACAGGCGGATCTAAAACAAAAAGTAAATATTGTTCAATAGACTTTAAGTATTAAAAGCTTGCAAGACTTTTTAACTAATACTCAGGAGTTTCCAGCCCATTTCGTGTAGTACCTGCACTTAATCTTTTTGAAAAATACGTCAGTTTACACTGGTAAATACAATTAACTGACTCTTTTGAAAACATTTAAGAAAATTGATTTAAATGCACATGGCACAAATATTCTTTTATAACTTGGGACAATTATTTAAAATAATCTTGTATATAGATTTACATGTTTGTCGTACGTTCAGGGCCCGGGTTAGAAGAGTAGGGTCTAGATTAATAGACACACCACTAGTATAAGCCCACAAGAAGTTTCCTCATGAGTGAGATACCGTTTTACATACGCAACTGTCAGGTGTATGCCTACACCCCGTGCTTAAGTCGTGGGCCATTTCAAATTAATGAGCCGAGGATATCCAGGGCACAGTCATATTAACCCCCAAATGCTTTGTATCAAACAAAACAGATTAAAACGGGTTATCTCAATGATTTAACCACTAATCGATTAAATATTCAAATACCCGACCAAGGCCGGTAATAGTTTACCGTATCCCAAGCCCGTATAAGGGAAAATAAGTTAAAAGTATGTACATGAGCTAAATGTTATTTATTCTCAGTCGTATATCCTAATCAGCAAGTTCAGGGAGCTTTTACTGGGCTCCTAATCTGGAACGAAGGTTTTAATAACCTATTAGATTCCTAACGGGTCTTATTTAAGTTGTCACTTTGACCGGTTAGTTTTAAAGGAAGGTTTACGGTACGAAAACACAAGATTAAGCGGTGACCGGATTGGAATGTGATTTAGACCTGACAAGTATGAAGACTTGTATATAATGGGGTAAACTAAACACATTCTGGATTTTGAAGTAAAAATGATAAGGTTTGACCCGTTTCGGCTAATTCATGCAAACTAGTTAGATAAACCATACCGAATGCGTATATGCATAGCGGGTAACCGGATGAGTTATATACATGTTCCAATAGTTATTATGCTTAAAATATGTTGTGATATCAGTAGGATATCAACAATTATGCCCCAAATGTATTTAAGACCAATTTAAGTCCCGAAAGGGTATTTTGGTTCATTTTAAAGTTTATAAAAGAGGTTTAAACATAAACTGAGGTTCTGGTCTAAATCATTCTGTAAAAATATTTATTTTATGTTGTTATATCAGCAAGATATCATACATATGTGTGTTTAATCATTTATGGCCAAACTATACACCGTAGGGGCATTTTGGTCATTTTCACATATGCTTTTTAAGGTTAAATTTGGAAATCTAAGTTCAAGACTTATACTTACTGTTAAAATATAAAAATTTATTTTTAAAATCAGTAGGTAATAAGTCTTAGGTGCTAAATATGGTTTTAAAACCATACTATGCGCCTAATTCGCATAAAAGTCGGTATTTGAGACGATTTTTTGATGGTGTTTAAAGAAATCTGAGATTTTGATCAGCCTTAACTGTTTAAAATATTTTATTTAATATATAAAATCAATAGAAAAAGGTTTGACATGTAAATGATGTGTAGAACGCATTTTATTAGTGAAAAGGGAATTATCGTCAATTAACCGAGTCCATGCAAAGAACTCTATGTTATGGTCAGTATAAAATTTGAAAAAAATTTCCAAAAATCCCCTAAATATTATATCATAACAGTGGGTAGCAAGTTTGGTGCAAAAAATTGGGTTTAAATATGATTTATTCCAAAAATGCAATTTAATTAACAAAAAGTTATGTTTTACGATATCTTGCATAACTTTTATTTGAGACCAGAAAATCATGTAAAATTTTTATGACAGTACTTATATAATCAGTAATAAAACTTTTTGTCCTCTCGCATTTTCAAAAATCTCATTTTAATAACAAAATGGCATAATGGTCAATTTTAAGCAAATAACGGAACATGCATGTAATCTCTTATTTCTACGAGACCATGTAGTATAACTTCAGAGAGTTATACTAAAATATAATATGGTCACAAAGGAATCCTAAGGCATAGCTAAACTAAGCTAAATCGGGTTAGAACTGAAAGTCAAAGGCAAAAGTCTACTTTTGCGACTTTCGGTTGCGAACCGAGCCTAAACTCAGAATTGTCGGGTTGAACATGCCTAAACATGTTCTTATATTATTTACCAAGTTATTTAAGTAATATAATGTATTTTATAGCTTCCACATTATCAGTTATGATTTATTTTGTAAAAACTGACTCGTTTGACTTTTCTATTATGTAGTTTGACCTGACAATTGACTAAGTAAACATGATAATTAGGAGGTGCCCCTTTTAAGGTGATTATCACCTACTTAATTACCAACACATAGCCACTTTCAATTCGAATAATGGCTGGACCATTAGTGATTAATCACCAAGTCAAAGTTTAATTACGATATCTTTGACTTTCGGTCATTAAGCTAATAAAACCTTTAACTATAGAAGCTAAGAACACTTACAATGGTCCTTAGCACGAAGATTAGACTTGAGAAAGCTTCCTAGATAACCAGGATGCTCCAGAGAAGTGTTTGAAAGCTTAGAAATTGTTGAGGGTAAGAAAATATGAAGTACAAGTGAGAATGCTACCCCAAAAGCCTCCATTTATACTACTTCAAGGCATCCTCTTATCAATCCAGGTGTTATATGTTGTATTCAGATGTTAACAAGTGTCCTTGATGGTATTAGAAACCAGCAAACAGTCCCTAGTTTCGAGTTAAAGCTGAAATGGGTGAAGAAACATGCAGAACCTGCTCCATCGCGTCGCGGCAGCGCGACCCCTAGAGGGACTAGCATACCAAGTTTCAAACTTGGCAGAATCAACCCCTAGACCTTTAAAACCTCATAACTTCTATTTTATGCACTTTTAACCCATAAAGTTTATATTTTGATGATCTTTAGGATATAACTAAACATCATTAGGTCCGGTTTCGTTAAACGATAACCGAAAACACTAGTTTTACCTTGTTGACACTTTTAACCCTTTATTTACGAAACTTAACGTATTTAATATCAAACGATATCGAAACCTCGTGAATTTTTCGTCACTTGTTCTTGTGAGTATAAACAATCGTTACAAAGCCCTGACACGTGTCTTTGTTTGTCAACTTTGATCCCTCGAAATCAATTCATTACACGTTTAAAGTCCATGACACGTGTCTTTGTTATATTGGGCATGATTTTCCGCGGTGTTACATCCTCACCCCCTTAAAAGAAATCTCGACCTCGAGATTTACTGAAATAAAGGAGGGTATTTCTTTTTCATCGTGGATTCAACCTCCCACGTGTATTCTGGGGCCTCTACGGGCATCCCATTTCACTTTTAAGATCGGCACATGCTTTCTTCGAAGCTTCTTGTTGGGAACGGAAGCTCTAGTGATTGTGCTTGTTTGTACAAATTTAGATAATCTACAGAAATGAACAAAGTTTAAGTGCAGCGGAAATGAAAACAAACTTTGTAAACACAATCAAAGGAGAACATAGTTTGATAAACATTTGCTTTTCATAGAGTCGAAAGATTACAATTCAAAGCAAAAGATTACAATAGCAAGCTTACAAACTAAAACTCCCCTCAGCCTGATACCCCAAGGTTGGTTGCACAAGATGAAAGGATTGAATTGAGGAGAAGAACTCACTCAAAACCATCAAATGTAATAGTACAGGGTACTGCTCCATTTATAGGCAAACCAAACCACTGAGACATCTCAACTGACGTCGCCATGAAAGCGACGTCTAACAGCCTAACCACCTGTATCTACTGTTCTTATACAAACACTGCTAATCTTAACCACTGACAATACATAAAACAGATGACATACTAAACTACTGCTCTCTCTTTACATCAGTGCTTTCCACAAGGTTGATCAGTCCTTGATTGGGGCAGTGCTTTGTCATCAGTAGATTGTACCAGCAGTGCTTAGTTCTCAGCAATCTTCTGGGCTTCATCAGTAGTTTTGAATAACAGCAGTAGTTGTATCCGGGCAGTGGATATAAGACCATCAGCAGTTATAATCACTTTCAAGGGACAAGACTTAGTGTAAACATCTGCTTATTGTGAATCCACTGATGTGAACCGGTTTTGGCTTTCATATCTGTTCCTCTGGTAGGGTTCAATCCTAACAATCTCCCCCTGGAACAGATAATGCCAAAAACCCTTCATTATTCTGGATTTTTATTTCTCATCAGAAGTTCCTTAGCTTGTCTTTTGAATTCCACTTCAAAGTCCTTGGAACTTGAATCATCCTCGTCCCTGCACAGTGTAAGTTCAAGGAAATCCTGCAAATATTCAACACATAAGGCCTAGTGCTTCTTTTCCTTGATATGTACTTCACTTCGCCATTGGATCTGACTAGAGTCAATACGTGGGTCTTTTGGTCAGACATCCACTTTAGTACTTTTAAACCCAATGGGTTTCTTGGGAGAGATTTATTCATCAATGAGTTTGGAGATGCTGGCCTTGTGAAAAGTTGTAAACTTTTAGACATACGTTTGAAGGCCATTTCGATGACATCATTTGCTGCAGCTATATCTTCTGCAGTTTCTCTTTCGATCAGCTCTTGCCTTTCAATGTCTGTCATTTCTGTTGAAGTGTTTGGTGATGCAGGTTTTGATTAATACCTTTTTAAAAAGGTTTTGAAGTTTCACTAAGCTATCTTCTTTTAGATCCATTTTCTTGATGACATCTGTGAAGTATTCAACTTCCTTTTCTTTTTCTTCTTCACTGGTCAACAGTTTTCCTTTCTCTTGGTTTATCACAAGGCTCGGGTTAACTTTTGATGTGATCAGTGTTTTGAGAGCATCAAGCTGCTGTTCTAGCCTTTTGTAGTCAGGCCTTTTTGAAATGTCTGAGACTGTTATCCTTCTTTTCTTTAGCCTTTCATAAGCCTCATCGGTATACTGCTTTGTCCATTTTGCTATGGCTTCAGCAGTATCCACTTTGGCATCCACCAGTTCCTGTTTTTTCTTTTTCTACTCAGAAGTAAGATCATCAATTAGCCGTTTTGAATTTATTCCAATTTGGAGCTGTCTTCTTCTTTCTGGATCATTTTTAATCCTTTCGATCCTGTTTGCTTCATGCTTCAAAGCGACTATCGGCCATTCTTCAAATTGTTTTTTCTTCAGCTGGATAAAATTTTTTCTTTCATGATATATGCAATATATTCTTTTCTCATCTCTTTTCGTTGATCTGCCTTTTCTTTGCTCAGATCTCGTGCATAATCTTCTCCATCAGCTTGACTTTTGTGAGTAAAAACTCCAATTTTTCAGAAATGGCTTTATCACCTTGGTCTTTGCATTCGAGTTTAGCTCTAATCTTTGCTTGCCTTGCTTTCATCTCGAGATATTCATCCATGTCTTCTGGGACTATGAAGCCTTATGAGAGAAGGAAATCTTCTTTTTGAAGGATCATCCTCGGTGTAAAATTGTTTTCATCTCATTTTTCACAGCTTCCAGTTCCAGTGGATTTTTAGCAGCAACAGGATCATATTTTCATCAGTTGCCTGAGTTGTTTCTCCTTTTCTTTTGTGCAGCTTTATTGGTTGTGATGTAGGAATGATGAGAGCAGTGGTGGATGGTTGATCAACAGCTGATGAAACAACTGGTGTTTCATCCTCTGTTGTCATTACAACTACTGATGTGTCAGCAGATGTCTTCTGCTTTTGAGCAGGGGTTGAAGGCGGTGAAGTTGTTTTTGGTGAGATGTTGATGGAGAATCATCATCAGGAATGAAAACCCTTCTCCTTTTTATTGTAGGAGAGGCTGATGATGTCTTGAGTGGATCAGTGGTGATGGTTTGAGAAGTAGTGGTTTGAGAAGTGGAAAGTGTTTGGACAAACAGTTGTTGAAACAACTGGTGTTTCAACCACTGTTACCATTACAACAGATGTTGTAACATCTGTTGTCTTCTGCTTTATAGCAGGAGGTAATGATGATGATGGTAGGGCAGTGGTTGTGATAGTGTGTGGTGATGTTGTGTGTGTTGTAGAGATGGCAGCTGTTTGGCTAGCAGTTTTTGAAACTACTGTTGTATCAGCTATTTGGATGGAAGTTTGAGATTTGGAGCATTTTGGAGATGGTTTAGATGTCTGTTTTTCTTGTTCTGGTTCAATATACAGGACCATCTTCTATTCCCTTCTTCTTCAACTTGATTTGTCTCCCCCTTTTTGGCATTATCTAGAAGGGGGTTATCCATGAAAAAGATAGTGGAGGGGACTTTTCCAGTGGTGCTTTGGATGCTGGCCTTTATAGCCTTAATGTCTGCTTGAGTATCTTTGAATCTTGATTCCACCATGTTTGTCAGCATTTTGTACATGTTTTTCATGCTGCTGATCCGCCATTTGTTTTTGTTTTTCAAGCAGGGGTTTGAAATAGGTTCCACAACTCATTTGTAGCTGGTGCTTGTGGTGGAGCAGGTTGCTTGAGGTGGAACAGCAGTGGATTGTGCTTTTTGATGCGATTAACAGCTGCTGCACCATATCCTTAATCTCAGTAACTGATGTTTCAAGTTTTTCAACTCTGCCCGTCAATTCCTGATATTTTGAATCATCACCCACTTTAATGGGATCCTCTGAATCCCCACCCAGCAGTGGTTGTATCAATGTGTATTAGGAATTGAGTCCCAAAAAATTACCCATTGATGCCCCTTGTTCTTGGTACTGGGGACTTCTTTCTTCAACACTTGATAACCTTGTTATTTTACCAGTGGTCAAAACGAACTCACTAGTAGTTACCAGAGGTGCTATAGAAGAAATTGCCTTCAAGGGAGACTGACTGATGAAAACAACTGTCCAAATGAAGATCTGGTGATCGAACATTTGTAGTTGTTGCTCCACTTGAACTACTGACAGGAGTTACTTGTAACTCCTGCAGTGTAACCTCTCTCAATTGTTGCTGGGATAGCAGAGGTATATGCATCAAACCAGTCACTTTTTGGAGTGTACTCTCAGTGATAGGTGACAGAGAGGAACTGGTTTGTGTCTGAGCTATATCAACTGCATGCAACAAGGGTAATATGGATGGTGGTAGTGTGAGGGGTGAAGATAAAGGAGTTGAAAGAGACATGTCCTTGGGATCAGGACTGAGGAAGATGGACCCAATTGGATCCAGAGCTTCATAATGTGGGGTCCCCTGTGCTTACAACCTGATCCTTTTGTGAGGATGCAGGAGGGGTTTGAGGTAAGGGTGGAGATCTTTCTACCAACTGCTGTGAGGAAGTAGCAGCAGTGGTTTTTTGTGACATTTGTGTTGTCACTGGCAGTTGCTCTGGGATCTCATCTTCCAGAGTTGCCTTTTTCTTGGGTTTGGTGGGGTTTTTGTAAGATTTCTTTTTGGTCTTTTTGGTGGTGGCAGGTGTGGGTTTCAAAGCAGTGGTTGTGCTGCTATGATCACCTGGAGTAGTGGGGCTCAGCAGCAGATGTCTGAGGGACCAGTGGTAGCTGCTAAATTTTTGCTCAGACATCTCTGCTTTTGTTTTTATAGGTGCCAACATTCTAGTGAATGTTTCATGTGTTAAGCCTTTTATTTGAAAATAAACACCTTGTTTGAGCAAATTTTCATTTTCTTTTTCAAATTTTTGTTTAAGATAATAACTTAGAAACCTTGGAAAAAGTAAAAATGATTTGCTATCAACATTTTTTACCAAGTCATTAAAGATCTCCTGGGAATAGTTGTAATTTTTCATTATTTAAAATAGAGTAACCCAGACATTGAATCTTCAATGGTATTTCGTTAAAATCTGTTTGTTTTATTTGAAAACACACATCAAAAGTGTGTGGAAGAAAAATCTTGGTGCAGAGGGGAAGTAACCTTTTTGTAAGGTATCTACCTTTGATTGTTCTGCATACCCTCTCTTCAGAAAATAATTTTTCATCTCGGTTTTATCAAAGGAGGTTTTACCTTTCTGATCATCGAGTTTAAAGACTTCTGAGATTAATAGTGGAGAAATTTGAACTGCTTTACCCTGTATGGAGGAGTTGATGGCTACTACTTTATCGTCTTGTTTTTCAAGCGTAGCATTTTTCCAAAACTCTCTCTGGGTTTGCAAGTAGATAGGAGCATCTTCCGTTAACAAAGTTTTGTACTTTGATTCAGATAAGGTGTCGATGATGGAATCGAAGGTGTGGTTGTTTGTAGGTTTTGTGAGTAGACCCAAATAGTTATGAGGGGATTTGTATGGTATTTCAACGGATTCAGCGGTCGTTTGAGCGACATTTTTAGAAGATGATGGTGATTTTGGTTTTGATTTTGATTTTGATTTTGATTTCGTCATTTTGAAAAAGGAGAAGAAGAACAGAGAATGATTTGGGATGGAGAGTGATTTGAGAAGAAAAGTTGGAAACTGCTTTGAGAAGAGAATTTTGGAATTCAATTCGACAGTGCAAAAAACCCTGTTTGGGGGTTTTGATCAGGATTTTATTTAGGGAAAAAGTAAGTGCTGATGTGGCAGCGGTTTACAAAGATCTGATGGCTAAAAAACTGACCACGTGTCACTCCGCTGATGAAGAGATGTTTTATGGAGGACAGTTGTTTTGAGAGCCACTGATGAAGCAGATATCAGTGGTTACAACGGTAATATGTGGCAATAGTGGATGATTTTACTTATCAGTGGATAGCATATCAGTGGATAAGACACTGATTTTGAGCATCAGTGCTTGCCAAGCAAAATGAAGGATCAGTGGCTGACTTTCAGCGGTGGACAGTATTTAGGAAACAGATGTTTGAGCAAAATAGTGGTGAGGGGTAAATGGTAAAAGATTTGAAAGACTGGTATATCAGAAACTGTTTTGAGAATTTTCCATTCACGGTTTTGCCACATGTCAATTACACATTTTGAGGTTTTTACAAGTTTTTGACAGTGGTTTAGCATCCCTGTATTTTTAAAATCTGTTAACAATCAATCTTTTTGCACAGTGTAAACACAAACTTGAGTTTGACATGACATTGACATTTGTACCATTTCCTTTTGATTCATTTTGAGGATAATATTACCAACAAAAATAAAGGTTTCTATATCCTGTCAGGAGATTGAAACTTTTACAATAAAAAACCAGTAAAGTACAAAACATATTATTCTTAAAGAAAAATAAAGAATAACATATCCTGCTTTATTTGAGAAAATCCTTTTCCAGAAAAAAAATTAAAGAAATTTCTGAAACAACATCAAAAGGATCTGGTATAATTTTTCACTAAAGCCCCTGATCATATCCAGCTCAAGTTTATGAAGATGGTCAGAGGTTGTCATTAGTGGTATGAAATTGTAAATCCATTTTTGACCACTGTTTGGTATCATTTTCTTGTTGATTGATTGACAACAGAAATGAGGACACATGTTCACATGAGTTTTTGAAACCCTTGATATGGACTTTGTTACCATGTGAAGATTCTGAAAATTTGTCTAGTCCTCTTGTAACTTCATTCACTGGGAATACTATTGTTACCTGAACTTTCCTGAACCAATGATTGCACATAGTTGCTTAATAACCATTGTTACCCCAATCTTTGACTCTTAGGTGTTTTATGTTTATACTCTTTTCTTCTGACTTCAAAGTTTTGAGATAAACACACTTCTGAGTTTTTTGTGAATTTTCTTCTTCCCTTTTTAACTCTTCCCATTCATAAGTAATGAAATACTTACTGGGAGGTCTTTAATTGACGGAATCCTTAATCCAAAATCATTTTGCAGTAATGCTTAAGAGGGTTGGCCATATTTGTACAAATTTTTGACCAATCTCGCATTAATATGATACGGACTATCCTGTTTTCTTAATGTATTTTAACAGAGTTGATTTGTTCCTTTTGAGGATCTCAACCTGTTTTCAACACATAAGTTCCTATGACTAAAGTTTTAATTTCCCTCTTTTTACGTTATCAAAAACACTAATGTTTTTATGAACATAGGCTTTTTGTTAATCTGAGGTTCATACTTTAGCATCTAATACAGTGACATCACAAGTTTCATAGCAACAGTTGAAATCAATTTTGAAAATAAGAAATAATCCCATAGTTTAACAGATATGTTTTCAGATCTAAAAACTATGAGTGTCTTGTGCATGATATCACTTGTTGTGTGAGATTTGTGTGTCTTATGACATCTTGGTTGTTTTACAGAGTATTTAAATAGCAACTTTAAGCATTATCACTCGTTACTCTGTTTTTCAACTAAATACAACCAACCTTAGTATCAATGAATTTTGAGCTGAACTGTTATGTCAAATTGACTGTTAGATCGAATTTGACTGTCCAAGCTCTGATACCAATTGTTGGGATCGGAGGCTCTAGTGATTGTGCTTGTTTGTACAAATTGAGTTAATCTACAGAAATGAACAAAGTTTAAGTGCAGCGGAAATGAAAACAAACTTTGTAAACACAATCAAAGGAGAACATAGTTTGATAAACATTTGCTTTTCATAGAGTCGAAAGATTACAATTCAAAGCAAAAGATTACAATTGCAAGCTTACAAACTAAAACTCCCCCTCAGCCTGATACCCCAAGGTTGGTTGCACAAGATGAAAGGATTGAATTGAGGAGAAGAACTCACTCAAAACCATCAAATGTAACAGTACAGGGTACTGCTCCATTTATAGGCAAACCAAACCACTGAGACATCTCAGCTGACATTGCCATGAAAGCGACGTCTAACAGCCTAACCACCTGTATCTACTGTTCTTATACAAACACTGCTAATCTTAACCACTGACAATACATAAAACAGATGACATACTAAACTACGGCTCTCTCTTTACATCAGTGCTTTCCACAAGGTTGATCAGTCCTTGATTGGGCAGTGCTTTGTCATCAGTAGATTGTACCAGCAGTGCTTAGTTCTCAGCAGTCTTCTGGGCTTCATCAGTAGTTTTGAATAACAGCAGTAGTTGTATCCGGGCAGTGGATATAAGACCATCAGCAGTTATAATCACTTTCAAGGGACAAGACTTAGTGTAAACATCTGCTTATTGTGAATCCACTGATGTGAACCGGTTTTGGCTTTCATTATCTGTTCCTCTGGTAGGGTTCAATCCCAACAATCTCCCCCTGGAACAGATAATGCCAAAACCCTTCATTATTCTGGATTTTTATTTCTCATCAGAAGTTCCTTAGCTTGTCTTTTGAATTCCACTTCAAAGTCCTTGGAACTTGAATCATCCTCATCCCTGCACAGTGTAAGTTCAAGGAAATCCTGCAAATCTTCAACACTAAGGCCTAGTGCTTCTTTCCTTGATATGTACTTCACTTCGCCATTGGATCTGACTAGAGTTAATACGTGGGTCTTTTGGTCAGACATCCACTTTAGTACTTTTAAACCCAATGGGTTTCTTGGAAGAGATTTATTCATCGATGAGTTTGGAGATGCTGGCCTTGTGAAAAGTTGTAAACTTTCAGACATACGTTTGAAGGCCATTTCAATGACATCATTTGCTGCAGCTATATCTTCTGCAGTTTCTCTTTCGATCAGCTCTTGCCTTTCAATGTCTGTCATTTCTGTTGAAGTGTTTGGTGATGCAGGTTTGATTAATCCCTTTTTAAAAAGGTTTTGAAGTTTCACTGAGCTATCTTCTTTTAGATCCATTTTCTTGATGACATCGGTGAAGTATTCAGCTTCCTTTTCTTTTTCTTCTTCACTAGTCAACAGTTTTCCTTTCTCTTGGTTTATCACAAGGCTCGGGTTAACTTTTGATGTGATCAGTGTTTTGAGAGCATCAAGCTGCTGTTCTAGCCTTTTGTAGTCAGGCCTTTTTGAAATGTCTGAGACTGTTATCCTTCTTTTCTTTAGCTTTTCATAAGCCTCATCGGTATACTGCTTTGTCCATTTTGCTATGGCTTCAGCAGTATCCACTTTAGCATCCACCAGTTCCTGTTTTTTTCTTTTTGTACTCAGAAGTAAGATCATCAATTAGCCTTTTGAATTTATCCCAATTTGGAGCTGTCTTCTTCTTTCTTGGATCATTTTTAATCCTTTCGATCCTGTTTGCTTCATGCTTCAAAGCGACTATCGTCCATTCTTCAAATTGTTTTTCTTCAGCTGGATAGAATTTTTCTTTCATGATATATGCAATATATTCTTTTCTCATCTCTTTTCGTTGATCTGCCTTTTCTTTGCTCAGATCTCGTGCATAATCTTCCATCAGCTTGACTTTTGTGAGTAAAAATCCAATTTTTTAGAAATGGCTTTATCACCTTGATCTTTGCATTCGAGTTTAGCTCTAATCTTTGCTTGCCTTGCTTTCATCTCGAGATATTCATCCATGTCTTCTGGGACTATGAAGCCTATGAGAGAAGGAAATCTTCTTTTTGAAGGATCATCCTCGGTGTAAAATTGTTTCATCTCATTTTTCACAGCTTCCAGTTCCAGTGGATATTTAGCAGCAACAGGATCATATTTTTCATCAGTTGCCTCAGTTGTTTCTCTTTTTCTTTTTTGTGCAGCTTTATTGGTTGTGATGTAGGAATGATGAGAGCAGTGGTGGATGGTTGATCAACAACTGATGAAACAACTGGTGTTTCATCCTCTGTTGTCATTACAACTACTGATGTGTCAGCAGATGTCTTCTGCTTTTGAGCAGGGGTTGAAGGCGGTGAAGTTGTTTTTGGTGATGTTGATGGAGAATCATCATCAGGAATGAAAATCCTTCTCCTTTTTATTGTAGGAGAGGCTGATGATGTCTTGAGTGGATCAGTGGTGATGGTTTGAGAAGTAGTGGTTTGAGAAGTGGAAAGTGTTTGACAAACAGTTGTTGAAACAACTGGTGTTTCAACCACTGTTGCCATTACAACAGATGTTGTAACATCTGTTGTCTTCTGCTTTATAGCAGGAGGTAATGATGATGATGGTAGGGCAGTGGTTGTGGTAGTGTGTGGTGATGTTGTGTGTGTTGTAGAGATGGCAGCTGTTTGGCTAGCAGTTTTTGAAACTACTGTTGTATCAGCTGTTTGGATGGAAGTTTGAGATTTGGAGCCTTTTGGAGATGGTTTAGATGTCTGTTTTTCTTGTTCTGGTTCAATATACAGACCATCTTCTATTCCCTTCTTCTTCAACTTGATTTTCTCCCCCTTTTTGGCATTATCTGGAAGGCGGTTATCCATGAAAAAGATAGTGGAGGGAACTTTTCCAGTGGTGCTTTGGATGCTGGCCTTTATAGCCTTAATGTTTACTTGAGTATCTATGAATCTTGATTCCACCATGTTTGTCAGCATTTGTACATGTTTTTCATGCTGCTGGTCCGCCATTTGTTTTTGTTTTTCAAGCAGGGGTTGAAATAGGTTCCACAACTCATTTGTAGCTGGTGCTTGTGGTGGAGCAGGTGCTTGAGGTGGAACAGTAGTGGATTGTGCTTTTTGAGCGATTAACAGCTGCTGCACCATATCCTTAATCTCAGCAACTGATGTTTCAAGTTTTTCAACTCTGCCCATCAATTCCTGATATTTTGAATCATCACCCACTTTAATGGGATCATCTGAATCCCCACCAGCAGTGGTTGTATCAATGTGTGACTTAGGAACTGAGTCCCAAAAATTACCCATTGATGCCCCTTGTTCTCGGTACTGGGGACTTCTTTCTTCAACACTTGATAACCTTGTTATTTTACCAGTGGTCAAAACGAACTCACTAGTAGTTACCAGAGGTGCTATAGAAGAAATTGCCTTTAAGGGAGACTGACTGATGAAACAACTGTCCAAATGTTGATCTGTTGATCCAACATTTGTAGTTGTTGCTCCACTTGAACTACTGACAGGAGTTACTTGTAACTCCTGCAGTGTAACCTCCTCAATTGTTGCTGGGATAGCAGAGGTATATGCATCAAACCAGTCACTTTTTGGAGTGTACTCTCAGTGATAGGTGACAGAGAGGAACTGGTTTGTGTCTGAGCTATATCAACTGCATGCAACAAGGGTAATATGGATGGTGGTAGTGTGAGGGGTGAAGATAAAGGAGTTGAAAGAGACATGTCCTTGGGATCAGGACTAAGGAAGATGGACCCAATTGGATCCAGAGCTTCATAATGTGGGGTCCCTGTGCTTACAACCTGATCCTTTTGTGAGGATGCAGGAGGGGTTTGAGGTAAGGGTGGAGATCTTTCTACCAACTGCTGTGAGGAAGTAGCAGCAGTGGTTTTTGGTGACATTTGTGTTGTCACTGGCAGTTGCTCTGGGATCTCATCTTCCAGAGTTGCCTTTTTCTTGGGTTTGGTGGGCTTTTTGTAAGATTTCTTTTTGGTCTTTTTGGTGGTGGCAGGTGTGGGTTTCAAAGCAGTGGTTGTGCTGCTATGATCACCTGGAGCAGTGGGCTT
This sequence comes from Helianthus tuberosus, assembly GCA_030545235.1. Lineage (NCBI taxonomy): Eukaryota > Viridiplantae > Streptophyta > Magnoliopsida > Asterales > Asteraceae > Helianthus > Helianthus tuberosus. The sequence continues at coordinate 38,698 of JARYGA010005847.1, forward strand.
AGCAGCAGATGTCTGAGGAGCAGTGGTAGCTGCTAAATTCTGCTCAGACACCTCTGCTTTTGTTTTTATAGGTGCCAACATTCTTGTGAATGTTTCAGGTGTTAAACCTTTTATTTGAAAATAAACACCTTGTTTGAGCAAATTTTCATTTTCTTTTTCAATTTTTTGTTTAAGATAATAACTTAGAAACCTTGGAAAAAGTAAAAATGATTTGCTATCAACATTTTTTACCAAGTCATTAAAGATCTCCTGGGAATAGTTGTAATTTTCATTATTTAAAATAGAGTAACCCAGACATTGAATCTTCAATGATATTTCGTTAAAAGTTGTTGTTTTATTTGAAACACAGATCAAAAGTGTGTGGAATAAAAATCTTGGTGCAGAGGGGAAGTAACCTTTTTGTAAGGTATCTACCTTTGATTGTTCTGCATACCCTCTCTTCAGAAAATCAGTTTTCATCTCGGTTTTATCAAAGGAGGTTTTACCTTTCTTATCATCGAGTTTAAAGACTTCTGAGATTAATAGTGGAGAAATTTGAACTGCTTTACCCTATATGGAGGAGTTGATGGCTACTACTTAATCGTCTTGTTTTTCAAGCGTAGCATTTTTCCAAAACTCTCTCTGGGTTTGCAAGTAGATAGGAGCATCTGCCATTAACAAAGTTTTGTACTTTGATTCAGATAAGGTGTCGATGATGGAATCGAAGGTGTGGTTGTTTGTAGGTTTTGTGAGTAGACCCAAATAGTTATGAGGGGATTTGTATGGTATTTCAACGGATTCAGCGGTCGTTTGAGCGACATTTTTGGAAGATGATGGTGATTTTGGTTTTGATTTTGATTTTGATTTCGTCATTTTGAAAAAGGAAGAAGAAGAAGAAGAACAGAGAATGATTTGGGATGGAGAGTGATTTGAGAAGAAAAGTTGGAAACTGCTTTGAGAAGAGAATTTTGAAATTCAATTCGACAGTGCAAAAACCCTGTTTGGGGGTTTTGATCAGGATTTTATTTAGGGAAAAAGTAAGTGCTGATGTGGCAGCGGTTTACAAAGATCTGATGGCTAAAAACTGACCACGTGTCAGTCCGCTGATGAAGAGTTGTTTTATGGAGGACAGTTGTTTTGAGAGCCACTGATGAAGCAGACATCAGTGGTTACAACGGTAATATGTGGCAATAGTGGATGATTTTACTATCAGTGGATAGCATATCAGTGGATAAGACACTGATTTTGAGCATCAGTGCTTGCCAAGCAAAATGAAGGATCAGTGGCTGACTTTCAGCAGTGGACAGTATTTAGGAAACAGATGTTTGAGCAAAATAGTGGTTAGGGTAAATGGTAAAAGATTTGAAAGACTGGTATATCAGCAACTGTTTTGAGAATTTTCCATTCACGGTTTTGCCACATGTCAATTACACATTTTGAGGTTTTTACAAGTTTTTTACTGTGGTTTAGCATCCCTGTATTTTAAAATCTGTTAACAATCAATCTTTTTGCACAGTGTAAACACCAACTTGAGTTTGACATGTCATTGACATTTGTACCATTTCCTTTTGATTCATTTTGAGGATAATATTACCAACAAAAATAAAGGTTCTATATCCTGTCAGGAGATTGAAACTTTTACAATCAAAAACCAGTAAAAGTACAAAACATATTATTCTTAAAGAAAAATAAAGAATAACATATCCTGCTTTATTTGAGAAAATCCTTTTCCAGAAAAAAAAATTAAAGAATTTTCTGAAAACAACATCAAAAGGATCTGGTATAATTTTTCACTAAAGCCCCTGATCATATCCAGCTCAAGTTTATGAAGATGGTCAGAGGTTTGTCATTAGTGGTATGAAATTGTAAATCCATTTTGACCACTGTTTGGTATCATTTTCTTGTTGATTGATTGACAACAGAAATGAGGACACATGTTCACATGAGTTTTTGAAAACCCTGATATGGACTTTGTTACCATGTGAAGATTCTGAAAATTTGTCTAGTCCTCTTGTAACTTCATTCACAGGGAATACTATTGTTACCTGAACTTTCCTGAACCAATGATTGCACATAGTTGCTTAATAACCATTGTTACCCCAATCTTTGACTCTTAGGTGTTTTATGTTTATACTCTTTTCTTCTGACTTCAAAAGTTTTGAGATAAACACACTTCTGAGTTTTTTGTGAATTTTTTTCTTCCCTTTTTAACTCTTCCCATTCATAAGTAATGAAATACTTACTGGGAGGTCTTTATTGACGGAATCCTTAATCCAGAATCATTTTGCAGTAATGCTTTAAGAGGGTTGGCCATATTTGTACAAATTTTTGACCAATCTCGCATTAATATGATACGGACTATCCTGTTTTCTTAATGTATTTTAACAGAGTTGATTTGTTCCTTTTGAGGATCTCAACCTGTTTTCAACACATAAGTTCCTATGACTAAAGTTTTAATTTCCCTCTTTTTACGTTATCAAAAACACTAATGTTTTTATGAACATAGGCTTTTGTTAATCTGAGGTTCATACTTTAGCATCTAATACAGTGACATCACAAGTTTCATAGCAACAGTTGAAATCAATTTTGAAAATAAGAAATAATCCCATAGTTTAACAGATATGTTTTCAGATCTAAAAACTATGAGTGTCTTGTGCATGATATCACTTGTTGTGTGAGATTTGTGTGTCTTATGACATCTTGGTTGTTTTACAGAGTATTTAAATAGCAACTTTAAGCGTTATCACTCGTTACTCTGTTTTTCAACTAAATACAACCAACCTTAGTATCAATGAATTTTGAGCTGAACTGTTATGTCAAATTGACTGTTAGATCGAATTTGACTGTCCAAGATCTGATACCAATTGTTGGGATCGGAGGCTCTAGTGATTGTGCTTGTTTGTACAAATTGAGATAATCTACAGAAATGAACAAAGTTTAAGTGCAGCGGAAATGAAAACAAACTTTGTAAACACAATCAAAGGAGAACATAGTTTGATAAACATTTGCTTTTCATAGAGTCGAAAGATTACAATTCAAAGCAAAAGATTACAATTGCAAGCTTACAAA
>JARYGA010005848.1:0-28490 GCA_030545235.1 Helianthus tuberosus
TCCCATTCAGATCGACGAGCAAAGAAATTAAGAAACAGAGAGTTTCCTCTAGTTCGGGTTAAGTGGGATGCAAGGAGAGGACCTGAGGAGACATGGGAAAAAGAAAAAAGAGATGAAACAGAGATATCCGCACCTCATTGCCTAAATTTTGCCAACAAAAGTTATATAAAGTGGGGAGAGTTTTAACATCCTGTTATGTGAACCAATAAGATTATATATGAAGTTTATATTTCCTATATTGTTGAACGAGTAAGTAACGAGTAAGATGGTTAATTTAAATGTGAGATAGCTAGACGGACATTTTGTGTTATAAGATATCGTTAAATAATAATAATAAAATATATTATAATTGACCCTACTCCATTTGTTATGAAACTTAGGTTAAAACGTAGAGAAACATATGCTCGTCCTAATAGTAGATTCATAATGTTATAAAACGTTATAATTTAGAAATTATATGAGCATAATAAGTGAACCAACTGGATTAATTATAATAATATAAATTAAAAAAATATTCAAATGAAATAAAGGCTAATTGTATTTTTAGTCCCACATCGAATCAGTTTTATTCAGGGTAAATAGAGGTGTATATGTGTACACTTTGGAGTCCCACATTGAAAATGAAAGAAGAGTTTCTCATCCTTTAGCTTAAAAAGATGCATATACTATGAATTTAGAATATCAGTTTCTTTAACAGGGATGCTCTAGTATAGAGAATTCTGAGCCCACAATACCTCGTTGGGTGTTATTAGTAGTCGTTTTTGGAGCACGAGCAGGAAGACTCTACATCAACTTTTTGTAGGTAGTTTTAAGGTATATTCTCGTTTAAGTTTATGTATAGTTGTTACTTATATTAGTATTATTATTATTAATATTAGTATTAATAGTACTAGTATTATTACTATTATGTATTAGGGTTATTATTAGGGGTGGGTATTGGGTAGCCTAGCCTTAGTTAGGCATGGACTGATCAACCATGCTTAAGGCTTTGCGTAGTGGGCGGCATGGGTGGGCGGTATGCCCTCATAGCGCCGGTATAGCGCTATGAACACCAAAACAAGCGGCGCCATTTTTGCAAATTTTCGAACCCGCGCGATGTGTATAACGGCGCTATCAAATTGAATTTTGTATTTTTGACCGTTGTAAACGGTCAATTCCTTAAAAAAAAAAAAAAAATTCAACTTTTTTCCAAAACTTTCTTAAATAAATACCTCCTTTCCTAATTTTTTACCATACACACTCAACCCAACCCTTTATCTCTTCCACTTTTTTTTAGAAAACCTTATATTTTATACAATGCATCCATTCAATCGTGGCTTCATTCCTCCCCGATCAAGTGCGGACCCAAACCAAAGTGGTAATCCTACTCGCCCCGTGTCGCCGGTTCCCACTCGACCCAACCCTTTCGGCTCCGGTTTTCTCGACTACAATCAACAAAATCCTTCGTTCATAAATCTTTTGAACCAACCGCTATCATGGGACCCGAATCTCTATGGGTGGAACCCGAATCAAAACACCGACGGAATGGGGTCGTCTCAAGCGTTCGGGTCGGCTCAAGCTTTCGGCTCCCCACAACACGAACCCGATGTTGTTCCGGAAACACAACCCGAAGTAGCGGAGACGCAAAAAGGAAAAGGAAAAGCAAAACGGCCACATAAAAAAAAAGCGGAAACCAGCACCCGAGCGAAAAAAAATGTGATCCGGTGGGAGCCCGATGAGGAGTATGCGTTAACCCGCGCTTTCATCGATGTGTCGGAGGACCCGGTTATAGGTATATTTTTTAAATTTTTTCTGTTTTTCCGTTTCTTTTTTCTGTTTTTTTTTTTCTGTTTTTTGCAGTTTTTTTTAAGTATTTTCTGTTTATTTTTTCTTTTTTTCTTTTTCTGTTTTTTGCAGTTTTTTTATTTATTTTCTGTTTTTATTTTTCTGTTTTTTTGCAGTTTTTTTATTTATTTTCTGTTTTTATTTTTCTGTTTTTTGCAGTTTTTTATTTATTTTCTGTTTTTATTTTTCTGTTTTTTTATTTATTTTCTGTTTTTATTTTTCTGTTTTTTGCAGTTTTTTTAGACTAATAAATTATATCTTTTTTTTGTAGCAAACTATCAAGATAAATCAGTTTTTTGGAACCGAATACGAGCACTTTTTTTCGAGCTAATTGGTAAAGATGAGGAATACCGCCCACCGGACTCTATATCGGGCAAGTGGACCGATATAAACAAAAAATGCACCAACTTTCAAACCGTGTACCAACGCACGTTTGCCGGATGGAAAAGTGGAAGCAAGGACGAGGACATCACGCAAGCGGCGTTGGTCGAGTATACGAATTCTAATGGCCATTTCCCGTACATGAGGTGTTGGCAAATCCTTCGCCATAGCCCCAAATGGGCAACCATATCTACTCCGAGTGGTCGTTCGGGAAATAAACGGCCGTCAAAGAGGTCCAAAACAAACGAGTCGGGTGAACCCGAAACGCCAACCTCCGACGCTCGAAACACCGACTTGAACGAGGATATTCCGGATGACGAGCCGGCGGAGGAGTTACCAAGACCGCCCGGAAGAAAAAGCCGAGCGAAAAAACCCGAGTCGTCGTCGATGTCTATGGGAACGGATATGAGTAACGCATTTTCGGAGATAAACACGCGACTTCATGAGTTACACGAACTCGGTAATAAACGTTTGGAGGAGAACCACGAAGTTACGGAGATTATGCGGGATAGACAATGGGAACGGGACTTTGAGTTCTACTCGAAACCGCACGACCACCTTACCGGAAAAGCTTTGAAGATGGCGTTGGCCCAAAAGGAAAGGATCGAAAAAAAATATAATCTTTGAAGTGTTGTTTTTTAATTTTTTTAGTCAAACTTTTTTTTTTTAGTGGAACCGTTTTTTTTTTTTTTTTTTAGTGTAATGTTTTTATTTTTATTTTAGTGTAATGTTTTTTAATTTAATGAAATGAATTTTAATTTTATAAAGTTAGAAAATAATTATAAAAAATTAGAAAGTAATAATTGAGTAATGATTAGACAGGGGCTTTATGACTACGGGCTTAAAATGCATAAGGCCCCATAACGCCCCACGCTGACGTGGCGCGCCACGTGTCGCATAACGCCCACAAAGGGGCGTTATGACTACACATGGCCTAAGCAAGGAAGCCGTAACCAATATTCAACCATGATAAAAACTAGTTAGGTGTATCGTTACCTAACTTAGGGTTATGTAATTTATGTCAGGACCTTGAGATAGTACCCAATTATTATAGAAACTGTATGAACACTTACACAACTAGCAAGAGATGAGTTTACAAATGCCTTTTAATATGTAAACATGCTTGTCCCAAAATGTAATAATATGGCATAACTGTTGTATACATATTTATAACTTAAGCGCACATAAACACGATATTTATGTGACAACCGGTAATTTACGGCTCCTAATTACACGCAAAACAAGCATTAGGATGATAATAAATAGTGTTTAAGACGAAAATTAACTTAATTAGGCCTTTGGAATGTCTAGGAACGTCTAACGGGCTTTACAGTGCGCGAAAGGTGGTTTACGGAAAAACCGTTGAATATTAAACGATAACGAACTGAAACCGAACGAAAAACTGACAATGCCGACAAATATGAATTTTATATGAATATTTTATACTTATAAATTTAGTTTTGCGAATTTATCGTGCTTCCGTACGTCACAAACGCAATCGTGAGCGAAAAACGCGACTGCAGGAAACGCATCGGTAACGAAATGGAAGCATCGGAGACGCGTAATACCTTCGAAAATAAAATTTTACGATATAATTAGCATCATGATTAAATTTTAATGTCTGCAGTGAAAATCAGATCGAAAAACGGATTTAGAACGAAGAGCGACGCAATTATACGCGATTTTAACGCAAACAACGAACAAACGCGCAGACACTGACTACCGACCCTAAATTATGTTTTTTATTACTAAAATTATATATTACGACGTTCAATGGAGTTCGGGTGCGAAGACGGGTTCCTGAAACGTTAACGGGCCACTCAAAACACGGGGATTGGGCTTGTGGGCCCTGGGCCCAAGCCCACTTAACCAACACTTAACCTATGTATATATAACTAAAGAAAACCCTAAACTCTTGCATACCTTCAGCCGCTCATTTCCAATTTCTCACTCTCCTTCTCTCTATTTCCTACTGCAGACACACCCACAAAAAAATGGAACCCTAACCTTTCATGATCCTCTACAATTATCACCTACACACACAAAATCAATGTCACCCCCAAACTTTCACCCTCTTGTTCCTCTCGATGACAGATCGGCGCCGGTAACCAGTGGAGCCAGCGACTGTCGACTGCTTCTCTGATGACAACCATATCCCCCTCGGCAGTTCAAGCGACGACCACCACCATCGGGTGGTGGTGAGTGACGAACACAGAAAAAGGGAGAGAGAGAGAGCGACAGAGATAGGGAGTAGCGCCGCCACTCATGGCGGCGGCAGTGGAGGCGGTTGTAGGATCGGGGTATCTATCTAAACGAGTCGATAAGAAGAGTTCTTGACCAAATCAGAGGCGGAATTCAGTGATTTGATCTTCATTCAGCTTGATATGCACTTAGAAGTAGATTAACTGTCGATTGTATTGATTTCACAACGTTACAAGAGCTGGCGACACTTAGGCAGAGCTTTGCTACCGGAATCAGAAAGTTACAAATGAAATCACAAGATCCCTATTTATAGGAGATTCAGGTCGCATGAACTAGTACAGCCAAGTCGCACGAACTGGTGCTGCCAGTTCGCACGAACTGCTACTTCGTACGAGGTGGACTAGTTCAGTCCTGTTTTCCTATTCTCTTGAACTACGTGTCTTGATCTATCAATCTATTTACAAGACTCGATACAAGACGAAGTCAACAGACATATGCACCAACAAACTCCCCCTTGGATGATGACGAGTCTTCAGTGTGTCGAGTCTTCAGTCTTGATCAGTCTTCACGCTCTTTCCAAAGTATCTTTCTCTGTAAGCATCCTCATCAATCTCTTCTTCTGTCTTCAGACTCCCCCTTTGCGAACAAAATCCCCCTTAAGTGCAACTGGGATCGCAGTCTGACATAGCACTCGTTCCAAGATCATGTCCTGGCTCAAACTCTGCTCAGGCTTAGACACGGGGATCTACACAAATCTCTACCCAAAAGTAAATTTCACAATTTTTAAGATTTAACAAATTTAGAAACCACTTGTAAGTATCATTCAAATTTGGTTTCAAGTTAATGAACCATTTAATCATTTCAAAATCATTTCTCATTTCGAACAAACTCTCCCAACCCTGTTGTCATCATGTTTAGCACTTGGAATTTTGAAAATCAGCTTTCCAACATCAGTTGTCGAAAATAAGATGAAATAAAATCTTTTTGAATTTTCAAAATTTTATGCTAAAATTCACTATAGAAAAGCAGTAAAGAAATATTTACAGACTATATTTTTGTGAGTTTGTGTAAGAGGATTATATCAGTTTATGACAAATCACTAGCACCGTTTGAGCTTTAAACACTTTAAGATCAAAATGATTCACTTAGATTGTCAGTATACTGATCCACTTAAATTTTCACACAAAGTTTAATTGTTTTTGTTAGTGCATTCATCTGTCGTCTTCGTCTTAATATCGAGTCTGGTTGCGTTGCGGATCTGGTTTTGTAATTTGTATGTTAGCTTGAAATGTCTGTTAGCTTGAAATGTCTGTTAGCTTGAGATGTCTGTTAGCTTGAGATGTCTGATAGCTTGAACTGTGTATGTGTCATTTCAAGGTGTCAAGCTAGCCCTATATATAGGCTTGTCATTTGTCATTTGAAGGTGACAGACCAGAGAATAGGGATAGGTACCGAAGTGCTGCCGGTATATTTTGTGCATGTAATAGTTGTTAAATCAATATACAAGAAGGTTAAAGTGATATTCAAGCTGTTTATATATTCGTTTCTTAGTTTCCGCCTCTGAAACGGATAAAATCTCTTCTGAACGACTCGTTTGGGTCACAAACCGATCCTACAAGTGGTATCAGAGCTCAGGAGGAAGAGATCTTGTTAAAACAACTTATTTTCGTCACTTTTTGTGATTTCTACACCATTCTTTTCAAATTTAAAAATATTTCACGGTTAAAAACAGCTCAAACTTTCGCATATTGTGCGTAATCATGTTTAAATGAATCCTGGAAAGTTTCAGCATTAAAATCGAACTAAAACTTGATAAAATCGGTATGCTCGCTTGAAATTGGTTCGATTGTTGCTGACATCATCAACTGTTAGCTTGAAATTGACCTTGTCAGCTTGAAATTGACATTGTTAGCTTGAAAATTCACCGTGGTCGCTTGAAATTGACTGGTCGCTTGAAAATACAACCTTGTCAGCTTGAAACTGACAGCTCGCTTGAAAATATGTCTGACCGCTTGAAGCACTTGCTTGAAAAATCATTGACCGCTTGAAAAGTACATCGTGTTGAGTGTAACGTTACTCAAGATTGTCAGTTTGCATGTGAAACCTTGTCGACAAATTTAAAAGTTGTCTATTTCATGTGAAAATCAGATTCATCGGTCCAATGGGAATTTAGTAGATGTCGGCCACTTTAACATAAAGGTTTATTGATTCTAAGATTGCATATAATCGGCGGCCCAATCAGATTTAATGCAAACTTGAAGTTGTTGGTTATTGTTTGCAACTCCTGTGTTGATATTCCGATATAGTGCATGTGAATGTAAAGAATAATATTGATTGTTGTCTACTAGAAAGTATCAATGCAAGTGAAAATTGTCAGTGGTGAATAGTTGCGGTCCAATCAATAGAGCTTTGAAAGATGATGTTGTCGGCCCAGTGGGTTTAAATCAATAGTAAAGTCCATGGTTCAATGAAATCAAGTTGGGAATTAAAGTGATGTCAGTACATGTGCTTTGAAACTGTCGACCAAATTAAAGATTTTTGAAAAATAAAGTGTCGGCTATTTGTTTTGGATTTGTCTGATTGCATGTGATCCCAGTTCGTTTGGAAAGCTGAATTTGTGAAATTGTTTACCGAAAACATGGATTTTGAAGAAGTGTTGGCATATGTGCATCATGAATCTCATCAGTATATTCCGGTAAAGAAAGAAGAAGAAACAGTCTCAGCAAAAGAAGTGTTGGAAAAAGTTCCGGTTTTTGATCACTCGTCTGATGAAGAGAGTGACAATTATGAAGAGGAAATCCGGGAACTTGAAAATCTTAAACAACAACTTCCATCTGATCAACGTAGTGGAAAATTATTTTATGCCGATAAAATTGAAAAATTGAAAGGAAAAGAAGATGCAAAAAGAAAGAATCAAAAAGCAGTTATTGTTAAAGAAGAGATCAGAGCTGAGCAGATTGAACAAGTTCCATCGGTCAAGGTTGAGAAAGTAGAATCTGAAAAACCTGTATCTGTGAATCCTGAACCAGAGTTAAAGAAAGAGGTTGCAGAAGACGCACCTATCTTTGATCATTCATCAGAAGAAGAGAGTAAGGATGAAAGGGTTCATGAGGAAAAGAAACAGGTTGAAAATATTTCAGCTTTAAAGGTTGAGACAAAAGCTGATGATAAACAGATTCTTGTTTTGCTGAAAAATTGTGAGAAGTTGACATCTGAAAATGACAAACTCTTGAAGGAGGTTGAGAGTTTGTCATTAGAAAACAAAAATCTTAAACAATCAGAAAATGTTTTGAAAAATCAAATACACAATTTGGAAAATGAAAAAGTAAAAATTGAGAAAGATTTTCAAAGTCAAATAAAAATTTTAGAAGATGAGAGAGATTTGTTTGGTAAAAACAATCTTGAAAAACAAATTGCAATCAATTCTCATCTTGAAAAGATTATTCGACTTGAAAAAGAAGCAGAGTGTGCTCAAAAGAAAATCAAGGAATGGGAAGAAAAGTTGAAGGTGTTTGTGAATACTTCAACTATTCCTTGTCCAAAACCTATTAATTCAGTTCCAATAAGTGACAATGTCACAAACTTTGACAAAGTCAAAGTTGAAGATTGTGATGAGAAATCTGATGATGAAAATGAAAAAATGAAGAAAAAGAATTTATTTTTGAAGTTAAAAGAAAAGTTTCAAGAAACTGTTCCACAATCAACTGAAAAGGGAGAATGCTCTAAGCAAAAACCTTTGAAGAAGAAAGTGGAACAAAAACAAAAAGATAAAATTTTGAAAAATGTTCAAAAAGAAAATAAAAGTTCATCAGATCAATCATCCAATCGCAATCAAAAATTACAAAAAGTAAAAAATGAAAATTCAAAAATTGTTGGTAATGAGTGGTGCAGGTCGGACCACAGAGCTCAAAGGCCAAATCTAGCAAACAAGAGGAGGAAAGATTATCACCAAGCCAAACAGTGCTTTGATCTAAATGTTTGGACTGAAAATGGTGATTGGTACGATAACAGAGTGTGTTACAGATTCGGTTATCAAGGACACATTGTTGTTAACTGCCAGAGTTGGAGATTTGAGTCAAGGAGATGCTTTAACTGCAACATCATTGGTCATATTGCTAGAGATTGCTCAATGAGATCAATGAGAAGATCGAGGGCTGAATCTCAGAAGCAGGTGAAGAAACCAGTCAATGTCAAGCCCAAAGAATAGAAGGTTCAAGAACCTAAAGTTCAAGAAAAGAAAGTGAAGCTTTCTCAGGGGCAAAAAGACAGACTGAGGAAGAAGAGGAAGAAAGCGAGAGAGTATCTCGAAAGGATTTTGTCCTCGGGTACAATTGGTAATTCAGATAAAAGTTCTGATGAATCGATTTGCTCAAATGATCAGTCAGGCAAAACGAATTCATCAGATACAAATCTGAGGACAAAAGAGAGAGTAACAAAAGAAAAATTGACTAATCAAACTGATAAACAATCAAAGAAAGTTAATTTTTCAGACAAAATTTTTATCAAAGTTTTTTAATATAAAAGAAATTGTGAAAAGTCATTTATGTCACAAGTTGATGAATTTGGAAAACCTAAATCTAGAGTGGATTGGGTTCCAATAAAAGTCGGCGATGAATTTGTTTCTTTGAAAACAAAGGAGCCACTTTCTGGCAATGAATCTGTTTCTTCGAAAACAAAGGAGCTACGTGTTGACAATGAATCTGGCTCATCAAAGTCAGACAAGCCACATTCAGGCGATGAATCTGGTTCGTCAAAGCCAGAGGAGCCATTTGTTGAGGTAAAAGTTGAGAATTCTGGTCTAACAATGGATGATGCAAATTTTCCACCATTGTTGAACAAGAATTCAAAATCACCCAAGGTCAGTCAGGCTTGGGTGAATCTGTTTAAAAGAAAAACCTGACTTGCCGGAGCTCCCAGGTTGGTAAGAGTGGAGAAGGAATCGGCATATTTCTTGAGAAATTCACTTCGGTAATATTTCGACTTACAAGTGGTAAATCAGGGACATTAAGTTGTACTTGATTTTCTACAAGTGGTTTTGGTGTTCAAATCACAAATGTTAGTTTTTACAAGTGGTTGAAAGAACCAGGTGATGAATGATCCCCATGTTTGAGAAATGACTGACAAAACTAATTTTCCGGAAAAACCATTTTGATTAAAACAAACTTAAGTGTTTTGAAATCACTATGGGAAAATGTTTTGTTGTCAGGGGGAGTTCTGATTGTTTATGCCAAGTGAATGGGGAATTGAACTAATTCTCATCATGTTGTCACATTTCTTGTACAACTTGTTTTCAAATTTTCCCAGAAAATCAAAATTGAGACATATTTTAATTTTAGGGGGAGTAAAAATTAAAACAAAAATAGAAAATTTGAAAATGTCAAAAACATTAAAAAATGCAAAAATGAGTTTTGTTGTCAAAAAGAGGAAATGATAGTAGATCAGTTGGACTATCACAGCATGCTAAAGAAATGGAGAGATAAAATGTGATAAACGATCTTACTAAAGATGTGACGGTAGGCTCAGCTAGACTAGTAGATTTGCGAGAATGATACAAACTTAAATGAAAAGCCTAGTTCTAGTGGGAAACATGATTGAAAGCATAGTACTTAGTTTTGTCCTTCTTGACTGTGTGCCTACTCAGTAATTGCTGATTGTCGAAAGACATAAAACTGGTTAAGTTTGTGAACTTTCACAACTTTGCTGAAAAGTCGTTGTGATTGTGCATTTCATTTTGCAAAGACTTAAACTTGTTTTATTTCTTTATTTTGTTTAAGCATCGGACATCCTCTGCGTATACGTGAGTATCGACCTGGATGTTGTTGCCTAAACGTTCTGCTTTATTTTCTTTGGTGTTTCGTTTAAGCTTTGGACTTCCTCTGCGTATACGGAAGTATCGACCTGGTGGTTAAAGCCTAAACAACTTCAACTTGTTTTATTTTTCTTATTTTGTTTAAACATTGGACTTTCTCTGCGTATACGGAAGTATCGACCTGATTGTTAATGTTTAAACATTCTGCTTTATTTTCGCACAAATCACAGTTGATAAAAGTTTAAAGGCATTACTTGAGTTAGTGTATTGCATGATGAGGGGATATGCTGAGATCGTGGGGTCCATAAGAATTTAGTGCAAAATTAATATACCTTAACGTATCGATAAGCATTTCGAAAGTTTTTAGATTGAGTTTAAGTGGACAACAATATCGTCAATCTACGTGAATCGTTTAAAACTGAATATGTTTAAAGCTTAACGGTGCTTGTGACTTGTCAAAAATTGATATGATCCTCTTACACAAACTCTTAAAAATATTGTATGTAAATATTTCTTTTCTGCATTTCTTTGTTATAAAAATCCAAAAAGATTTTCAGAGTGTTTTAGCATAAATTTTGAAAAATCCAAAAAGATTTTCGACAACTGATGTTGAAGAGCTGATTTTCAAAACTTCAAGTGCTGAACATGATGAACTGGTTTGGGAGTGTGTGTATTGAATTGAAAAATTTTGATTTGAGAAAGAAGTTGAGATTAGTTAATCAGGGTCATTAATTTGAACTTGATATAACTATTACCAGTAAGTTTTTCTTATTGATTTAAGTAAAAACTTATGTGTTTGTGAGAAGATTGTGCAGGAGATGAGCTTAAACAGAGTTAAAGCCAGGATGCAATCTCAAGGTAATAGCTTATTCCAGATGGCGATCCCATCATGATGAGAGGGGGAGTCTGACGAGACTAGAGCCAAAGAAAAGATCTTGGTATATGTTAAGAAAGAAAAGAGACTGATAAAGACTGAAGATGCGAAGTCTCGACACTTAAGACTCGTCAACATCTGAGGGGGAGTCTGTTAGTGCATTCATCTGTCGTCTTCGTCTTAATATCGAGTCTGGTTGCGTTGCGGATCTGGTTTTGTAATTTGTATGTTAGCTTGAAATGTCTGTTAGCTTGAAATGTCTGTTAGCTTGAGATGTCTGTTAGCTTGAGATGTCTGATAGCTTGAGATGTCTGATAGCTTGAACTGTGTATGTGTCATTTCAAGGTGTCATGCTAGCACTATATATAGGCTTGTCATTTGTCATTTGAAGGTGACAGACCAGAGAATAGGGATAGGTACCGAAGTGCTGCCGGTATATTTTGTGCATGTAATAGTTGTTAAATCAATATACAAGAAGGTTAAAGTGATATTCAAGCTGTTTCTATATTCGTGTCTTAGTTTCCGCCTCTGAAACGGATAAAATCTCTTCTGAACGACTCGTTTGGGTCACAAACCGATCCTACAGTTTTGAGATACGAGATTAGTGTTTTAAGCACTTAACTTATTCGCGTGTCCCACCTCAGAATATACTCCCGTATCCAGACTACTATATTCAGTCTTACAGGTGAATGTACACTAATGATATCTATAAACGGGTAATGCAAGACCATGAGAGCTCAGGTTAGAACTTCCATTCAGACAAAGAGATGATGGCTCGACTTTTAGGTGTGTCCCGTTTAGGGATCTTTTCTTCAACAGCACATGATTAGCATTTTTCAATGTTTCATCATTTTTTTATGCTGAGGGTGGGCTTTATGATTAAAGCAATGAAAAGTATTATACGAGGACTAGGCTATTGCTCCCGCAAAATCAGAAGTCCTAGTATAATACCCCAGATATCATCACGCACAAAGACCTAGTATGTCAGAAATAGAAAGCCCTTCAAACAAAATTTCAGGGGTTACCTATATATCCGAGAGATGTTCCCCACGAAATAAGTAAATATTTGATATTTAGGTTTATATCTCGAAAACAATCTATTAAGCGTGTAAAAACCTACTGGACCCTTTATCACATTTTAACTTTCCAATTCTTTAGCGTACTGTGATTGTCTACTGATGTACTATCATTTCCTCTTTTTCACAACAAAACTCATTTTGAATTTTTCGATGTTTTTGGATTTAGATTTTATCATGTTTTTAGATTTTTCAAATTTTCAAAATTCCTAAATTTTTTACTCCCCCTAAAATCAAAAATATCTTTCAATTTTTGATTTTCCGGAAATTTTGAAAATAAACGCAATAAACTGTACAAATAAACTGAAAAACTGATGTGAATTGCTTCAAATCTCCATCCACTTGGCTTAAACAATCAGAACTTCCCCTGTCAACAAACTATTTTCCCATTATGATTTCAAAACACTTAAGTTTGTTTTAATCAAAATGGTTTTTCCGGAAAATTAATTTGTTTGTCATTTCACAAACATGGGGTTTCATCACATTGTTTTCAAATTACCACTTGTATGAAAGTTAAATCAAGTTCAACTTAATGACCTTGATTAACCACTTGTAGGTTCTTATCAACAATACTACTTGTAAGTCGAAATATCACAGTTGTGAATTTCTCAAGAAAGATGCCGATTCCTACTCCCCAATTACCAACTTGTGAGTTCCGGCAAGTCAGGATATTCAGTTAAAGAGATTCACCCAAACCTGACGGTCCTTGGGTGATTCCGAGTCATCATCACTCGGTTTCTTTCCTTTCTTCTTCTTTTCATAGAATTCCTTTACCCCTTTGACCTTCCCGTCAACCATTTTTCCAAAAATATTTAGAACTTTAGGGTTAAAGGCTTTTTCAACATCAAATTCTTTCTTTTCAGAAAAGAATTGATTTGAAATCTCAACTTTGCCAATTTTTTGCTTTAAGTTTCCATTTGACAATGGTGGAAAATTTGCATCATCCATTGTTGGAACGGAGTTATCACTTTTTAGCTCAACTTGTGGCTCTTCTGACTTTGAAGAGTCAGATTCATCGCCAGAAAGTGGCTCCTTTGCTTCCGAAGAAACAAACTCATCGCCAGATTTAACATCTGATTCTTAACAACCCACTTTTGGTTGTTAAGATTCACATTTCTTTTGTAGAAACGTGTTGAACTATCACCAACCTCAAATTTTGAATTTTTGAACACTTGAAATTGTTCGGTTGGTGGTTCATTATCAACCACTTTTTCTTTGAGTTTAGAAGACACTCCCTGTTGTGTGTTGTTTGCCTTTAGACAGTTCCAGGCGATGTGATTGATAACAGGTTCTTGTCTCCTTTTTCTGAGCAACATCATTCTTCATTCCCTCTTGCTTCTTAGCAAGGAATTCTTTGTTCGTCTGCTTCCAGAATGAGCTCTTTTCCTCTTCTTCAGAACTTGCCCCTGAAACAAATATAGTTTTTGGTTTATAAATTTTCTCATTTTTATGAGTTTCTGGTGGAATAAAACCTAATCCTTTCTTTTTGAAATTACTGTTATGGTTTGGTTTCTTTCGATAACCCGAACCAGAACTGTAACCCTTTTTCTTGCTTAACCTTTGTTGAACTCTTGAGGTGTATTGTTTAGGTGTTTTAGAAAGTTTTACATCTTTTATTTCAAAAATATTAATTTCTGTTAATTTGAAAACCTTTTTAATCATTTCAGTTTTAACACCTCTTATTGGAAATTCTTCATTAGAATATAATTTGTCGGAGTCATTCAAAGTATATGCTACTTTGAATGTTTCGTCATTCAAATTATTTTTTGATATCAGAAAATCATTATTGTAAACCCTTTTGTCCTTTTCGACTATTGGACTTGAAGTGTCAAATTCAGACTTTGACTTTGAACTCTTAGATTCAGACTTTGACTCTGACTCCTCATCCTTATCCAACACCTGATCGACCACTTTCTTTATTAACTCAGACTCATGATCAATGTCAGACGATGTGAATGTAACGTTAATGTTGTCTGGCAATCTATCTGAAGATTCAGATTCCCACTTTAAATTGGTTGCCTTTTTGACTCTTTCTGAATTAGGATTTCGTGGAGAATATCCTTCTTCAAGCGGAAGAGGACACTTTGGATAATTGGTACTATGTTTCTTACTAGTATCCTTTACTTCAGGTTTCTCCTCTTCAAACGCTTTCATGCCTTCTACTGTAGGGTAAATCCTGTCAATCACATAAGAAGCACATGAATAACTTTTCAATAACCTGTTTACCCTCTCAGTTTCTATCCTTTGAGTTTCCAATTTTTGTTCAAGTTCAGCACATTTTTCAATGTACTGATTGATGATTTTCTGCTTTGTCATGAACGCTCCATTGAGTGTCTTCATAGCAATCGCTTGTTCATTGTTTGACTTGCTATATTGATTCATAGCTTTGTTTAACACATCATAAGATTCTTTCAATCTGTTCATGTTATGAATCAATTTGTTGTTGTGCCTTTTCACAGTATCACAATTTTCACACTTCTCAGGCATCTTTTCAGTATCAGATTCCTTCTCAGCCTTGATAGCTGGATTTTCTTTAACCTGCTTCTTCACTACTCGAACACTTTCTTCAGGTTTGACTTTTTCTTTAACAGTTGCTGCCTTATGATTCTTCTTTTTCGCAGCTTGTCTTTCTTTGATCTCTTCCATTTTTCCTGCAAAGTACAAATTATACCTGTCAGGTGAAAATTCTTTTTTGTAAAATTCAAGTTTTTGAATTTCTTCATTGTCATTATCACTCTCTTCATCTGATGAGTGATCAAAGATAGGTGCCTTTTCTGAAGCTTCTTCTTTTGAAACTGGTTCTTCTTCTGTCTTTTTAGGACTGAATTGCTGAGATTCGTAATAAGCATACGCCATTTCATCTTCAGCAGTTGAATCTTCAAAAATTTGAGCAACAAATGCTTTAGAATTTGAAGGTCTGTTAGAATCATAATCATCCCAATTGAAACCTTCTGGAATTCTCTCATCGTCTTGATGAACTAGATAAGCTTTCTTTGATGGCTCTTCGATCAGCTCCTTCCTAGCATGTGAAGTTTGTGGTGATTGTTGTTGATGCGGAGCAACTTGATGATAAATCGCTTTTCGATGATAATCATTATTACCGAATGGATTTTGAGCTCCACTTGCTTCTCGATTTGTGCATTCTCGCTTAAAGTGCCCCTTCTCCCTGCAACGAAAACAAGTAACTTTAGATTTATCAAAACCCAAAGGTGAAGTTCCAGCATCACGGAAATCATCTCTTCCAGTGATCTGTTTAAACTTCTCAGCTCTTCTCAACACACTAACCATACACCACTTTATATCCATTAGTTCCATCTCTTCTGCATCAATCTGATCGTAATCCTCTTTGGTTAACATTGGATTACCAATCCTTCCTGCCACTAAACTTTCATAAGACTCTAAAACAGTCACCAATAAAGACATGTGACCTTTGGCAACCTCTTCCGATAAATTTTGACTATTCTGAAGATGTAATGCAATGTTGCACTGTAGTACTTGGCCATTATTGGCAGCTGAAAAATTTGGATCAAATGATGGATATGAAGAGAATCTTTTGTTTGATCCTTGAGATGACTCTCCAGAAGAATTGTTTGCGTTAAATGCAGTTTCAATCTTTGGTGCAATGTTGGTCTTATCAACCATACTTCCTTTGTAGTATAAACCAATGTCCTGTTCACCATTAGAATTCTTCATTTTCTCCATCTTCTGTTGTTCCATCTCTTGAACTTTGAGCTTTTCAATAAACTTGCTCAGCGATAGATTCGCAAATTCACCATTATTTTTCAGAATCATAAGATACGTGCCCCAAACATCTTGTGGCAATCCATCGGCCAATTTTTCAACCCACTCTTCTCTATCTTTCTTGATATCCAAACGCTTCATGTTAACCACCAAATTGCAATATCTTTCTATGATCATTTTGGTGTTTTCAGTTTTCAATCCACGAAATAGATCAAATTCTTTCTTCAAAAGCGATTTTTTGTTCTTGATCATGTCTTGACTTCCAACAAACTTCGTTTTTAGTGCTTTCCACATTGAGTGTGCACTTCCGTTGTGTTGCAATAAAATCAAGATGTCTTCTTTAATAGCTTGTTGCAATATACTGATCATCATTTTTTCACTTTTGTATTTCTTTTTCTCATCAGCATCTAAATCTTTAATAGCAACAATCTCTACGTATTCATCAATCGGTCTAACATATCGTTCTTCAACACATTCCCATGCTTCTAAGTGATTCGCTTGAACCCAATTTTCGAAACGTTCCACCCATCCACTATACTCCTCGATGTTCATGAGCTTAGGCGGTTTTTGCATGCTGCCCATTTCAATTTCTAAGTTCACGTTCTGAGCCATAGTGATCAGCGTAGCAAATGCGTTGTAAAATTCGTTTTCCATGTTTCGGTTTTAAAAATTCACAAAGTTCAAACGATGTGAGCAACTCGTGCGAACTGATAATCTTCAAACAATCTGATACACTCTCAAACACCTCGTATGACCTGAACTGGTTCATCCCGTGCGATTTGACCACCCCGTGCGATTTGACCACCCCGTGTTACCTGAAACTCTATGTCAAACGATCTGAAGCTCAGTTCGTGCAACCTGGATGATCACCTCGTGCGAACTGGAAGTTATTTCACCCGACCTGATACATTTCGAACGATCTGAACAAAATTTTCACGTGGTTTGGTCAGTTTTATTGAGTTTAGGTTGATTTTAGGTCTGATTTGTTCAAGGATTGATTAAAACTCAGTTTTACGTGTTATATGTGAAAATCAGATCATTTTATCCGTGAAATCATAGTGAATTTGATGAAGAAGTGTAGAAAAGTGAGTAGAAGTGAGTAGAAATCAGATTTTTCGATGAAAACAAGCTGAAATGGTAAGAACTCTTCCTCCTGAGCTCTGATACCACTTGTAGGATCGGGGAATCGATCTAAACGAGTCGATCAGAAGAGTTCTTAACCAAATCAGAGGCAGAATTCAGTGATTTGATCTTCATTCAGCTTGATATGCACTTAGAAGTAGATTAAATGTCGATTGTATTGATTTCACAACGTTACAAGAGCTGGCGACACTTCGGCAGAGCTTCGCTACCGGAATCAGAAAGTTACAAATGAAATCTCAAGACCACTATTTATAGGAGATTCAAGTCGCATGAACTAGTACAGCCAGGTCACACGAACTGGTGCTGCCAGTTCGCACGAACTGCCACTTCGTACGAGGTGGACTAGTTCAGTCCTGTTTTCCTATTCTCTTGAACTACGTGTCTTGATCTATCAATCTATTTACAAGACTCGCTACAAGACGAAGTCAACAGACATATGCACCAACAGCGGTGAGATTCACTGATGTCAAGGACCTGCTGATTTTTCAAAGATGATTGATGATGGCGGTGATTAGTGTTGGTTGAGGCCGTGGTTGACGGCGGCCGACGACATCTCAGGCGACGTTGGAGGTGATTCAGCTTCGGGTAAGGTTCAAGTCTTGGTTTGGGTGTTAGATCCATCTCAAATTTTGTGCTCCCGAGTTTTAGTTCGGGTCAAACAACAGTGGTTCAAGTATGGTTCAGTTTAGTGGGTTGTTCGGATCGTATGCAGTTCTGAGTTTGGGTTCGAGTTTTATATCAGATTTTTTCATCTTCGGGTGACGTCTCGGCTCGGGTCAGATCTGGTGTAGTTCGGGTCAACCCGGTTAACACTGGGTCAAACCTGGTCAAACTTGGTCAAAGTCAGAATGGTTTGGTTTGGGTCACATCTGGTCAACGGCTCAGGTCAACGGTCAAAGGCCTTCGATGACAAACGGTGTGGTTCGGATTTCAAGGTTCGGTTGACTCGGTCAAACCGAGTCAACACAGTTGACTCGGTCAACTCAGTCAAGCGTTTCGATGTTCGACACGAAGACTTGGTAAAAGTTAACGACGCGTTTAATATTTATGTTTTTATATAGTTTTTGTTAAATACGCGAAATCGAGCTCAAACCGAATGGATTAGTGTTTAGTTTATATTTTGTCATTATTACAAAAATATTTATATTGGTGATTGAATCTTGATTGAATTTTGAAAAATAACGACAACTTGTGTTGTCGGGGGCGTCCAAAAACAGAGGAAACTCTGCCCGTTTTTTGAGAAAACCGTAAACAAAATGTGTTTTATTATAAGACAAACTTTACGGATTCGAGTTAAATTACAAAACAAATATGGTTATCACAATTGTTTTAAACAAAACGACGATTCAGATATTAACTACAACAACAAATATAGTTATTATATTTATTCTAAACTTCGAAATTTCAACAATTCTTTTATAAAAATAAACATAGTTTATTTATTTATTTCGAACATCAAATAACTCGGATTTCCTTTATAAAAATATAAAGAGTTAATTGCCATTTTCGCCCCTGAGGTTTGGGCACATTTGCCATTTTCGTCCAAAATGACAGTTTGGTACCATTTTGCCCCTGAGGTTTGGGCACATTTGCCATTTTCGTCTAAAATGACGTTTAAAAACCATTTTGCCCCTCACGTTTGGCCATTTTTGCCATTTTCATCCAAATCTCTAACCTAGTTAAAAAGTTCTGTTAAATGATAATTTTTTTAATTTAATTTTTTATATTTACTCTATAAAATACAATTGTTTAATTTAATTTTTTAAAAAGTTCTCTAACATAATTGTTTATTATATTTTATAGAGTAAATATAAAAAATTAAAGAGTTAATTACCGTTTCGACCCGTACCGTTTCGAGCCGAACCGTTTCGACGCGAACCGTTTCGACCCGTACCGTTTCGACGCGAACCGTTTCGACGCGAACCGTTTCGACGCGAACCGTTTCGACGCGAACCGTTTCGACGCGAACCGTTTCGACCCGTACCGTTTCGAGCTGAACCGTTTCGACGCGAACCGTTTCGACGCGTACCGTTTCGACCCGAACCGTTTCGACCCGTACCGTTTCGACCCGTACCGTTTCGACCCGTACCGTTTTGAACCCGTACCGTTTCGAGCCGAACCGTTTCGACGCGTACCGTTTCGACCCGTACCGTTTCGACCCGTACCGTTTCGCCCCGTACCGTTTCGAGCCGAACCGTTTCGACGCGAACCGTTTCGAGCCGAACCGTTTCGACCCGTACCGTTTCGAACCCGAACCGTTTCGACGCGAACCGTTTCGACCCGTACCGTTTCGACCCGTACGGGTTCGAAACGGTACGGGTCGAAACGGTACGGGTCGAAACGGTTCGCGTCGAAACGGTTCGGCTCGAAACGGTACGGGTCGAAACGGTTCGGGTCGAAACGGTTCGCGTCGAAACGGTTCGCGTCGAAACGGTTCGCGTCGAAACGGTTCGCGTCGAAACGGTACGGGTCGAAACGGTACGGGTCGAAACGGTACGGGTCGAAACGGTTCGGGTCGAAACGGTACGGGTCGAAACGGTTCGCGTCGAAACGGTTCGCGTCGAAACGGTACGGGTCGAAACGGTTCGCGTCGAAACGGTTCGGCTCGAAACGGTACGGGTCGAAACGGTAATTAACTCTTTAATTTTTTATATTTACTCTATAAAATATAATAAACAATTATGTTAGAGAACTTTTTAAAAAATTAAATTAAACAATTGTATTTTATAGAGTAAATATAAAAAATTAAATTAAAAAAATTCTCATTTAACAGAACTTTTTAACTAGGTTAGAGATTTGGATGAAAATGGCAAAAATGGCCAAACGTGAGGGGCAAAATGGTTTTTAAACGTCATTTTGGACGAAAATGGCAAATGTGCCCAAACCTCAGGGGCAAAATGGTACCAAACTGTCATTTTGGACGAAAATGGCAAATGTGCCCAAACCTCAGGGGCGAAAATGGCAATTAACTCAAATATAAATATAGTTTATATATTTATTTCAAATATCAAACAACACGAATTCGTTTTATAAAATAAATATAGTTTATATATTTATTTCAAATATCAAGCAACACGAATTTGTTTTATAAAATAAATATAGCTTATATATTTATTTCAAATCTCAAACAACACGAATTCCTTTATAAAAATAAATATAGTTATATATTTATTTTTAGACACAACAACTTGACGATTCTTTCTACAGAAATAAATATAACTATTATATTTATTTTAAACGACCTCAACACGAAAACTCTATTAAATAAATATAACTTTTTACATTTATTTCAAACGCCTAAACGGCATATACACATATTTTGATACTTATCATATGAGACGCGATACATAACACGAGTTTGTTATATATTACTTTCATGTAAATATTCTTTACATACACGTACGACTTGTCGGGACCACTAACACGATTATATCAATATATTTATATATTGTTATATAAATATTTATATACTTTAAATCTCTCGAGAACTAAATCTTTTCAATACTTATTAGTTATTACCGACAATAAACAAACTGTTGGTGCATTCATCTGTCGTCTTCGTCTTATGTCGAGTCTCGAGTTCGTTGTGGAGTGTGACATCATCAATATGACATCATCTTGTGACATCATATTGATGACATCACAATAGAATTCACACATGAAGACAAAATATGTTTTTAGATAGTTGACCGTTTGAATGTACAATTTGTATGAAGATGTCCGTTTGAAGGGTTCCGTTTGAAATGGTCATGCCACTTTCAAACGGAAGGGTCCTCCCTATAAATAGCCTTCAAACGACTTCATTTGTAAGGTTCTAGTTTCCGACACCGAGGTGCTGTCGAGGTGTCTCCAGTCCTGTAAACGTTCAGAAATCAATATACGAGACATTTAATAGTGAATCCAAGCTAAACGAAGACCGAATCAATGAATTCCGTCTCTGATTCGGTCTGAGCACTCTTCTGATCGACTCGTTAGGTCGTTTCACGATCCTACAAGTGGTATCAGAGCTCAGGAGGAAGAGTTCTTACTGTTTAGCTCGTTTTCGTTGGAATATTCTATCTTCTACACCTTCTTTTCAAAACTGAACAAGTTTTCACGGATAAAATCGGCTGAAACTTTCACAATGTGTGTGTAATGGTATTTTAACAAACCCTTGAGAATATCGGACCTAAACTCTAAGTAAAAGTGGTAAAAATGGACTGAAAATACCATTCCGTTTGAACGAAGCATAGGTGTTCCGTTTGAAAACTGCCTGAACGTTTGAATATACCGTTTGAAGCTTGACGTTACGTTTGAAAATGGTGTAGTTTCAAACGTGACAGGACTATTACGTTTGAAATTTGTGTTCCGTTTGAACATATCGTTTGAAATTGCACCTGATTGTTTGAAATTCAACTTATCGTTTGAAACATCTGTTTGAAAAGTGTTTCAGTTTTCACGTGTTTGTACATTGAAAAGTGTGAACCGATTAAAAGTGCATCGATTGTGTGATACTTTAATCGAAGTGATCAGTTGGTTGGGAATAGGAATCACATGTGTTCGTGACAGTTTATATTAAAGCATTCAAGTTTTTGTCAGCTCAATTGTCTTACACATTGTCAGCTCATCGCATATTTTAAACAATTGTCTGCCATACTTCTTGATATCTACATAGTGGATTTTTAGGTCCAATCAACGTGTATTGTTACTTGAAATTGTCGGATAAGTGGATAAGTGCTGGATAATCAAATCGTTTGTAATTTGTGAGCCCATGTGAACATGTCATAGGCCCAATCACTAATCAATTGATAAAGTTGTTGTCAGTGGCATGTGATAAAATTAAAGACTCATGTGACATTGTTTTTACCAATAAAAATTGAAATTGTGTTTTGAGTGAAATTTGTCGGGACAGTTTAGAAAAATGGCAATGATGTTTGATGAAAAGGAGAATGAGTTTATTGAAAGGTTAAATAGATATGGTTGGTATCAAATGAGTGGATATGAACAAGATGATAAGAAGATTTGGAGTCTTAGACTTGAAAAATTTGCATGTCAAAAGGATGAGACCGTGAAAGAGATGGAAAGGAGATTTGATTACTTGATGGACAAGTTAAAATTGTTTGAAATAAAACTGACAGATACTGAAAAGATATCAAAGCTTGCAGATGCTTTACCTGCCGAATGGGATGATGTTTTAAAGATATTAAAACAAGAGCCTAAATTTTCAAAATTACATCCATCTGATTTCATCAATAAACTTCAAAAGAATAGTTTTGAAAATTCTGATAAGAAGAAAATATTGATGAATAAAATCAAAGAGAATCTAGATAAATTGAATTTGGGAAATCTAGATAAAATCAATTTGGATATAATTACTGAAATTGATAGGAGAATATGTATGTGTTTCGCTGCAAAACAGAACATGAAATATGACTTTAAAAGGGGGTGTTATATTAATACAAATTTGAATCCTCTTGATTTCGTTAAAATTTTTTGTGCAGGAACATACAAGATGGATGAAGAGCAAGTTCAAAAGAATGAAGAATCAGTGAAGAATGAATCTTCGAATTCTGCATCAGTGTGTTTTACATGTGACAGCTTAAAGACGGAAAATGACAAACTCGTGAAAGATGCGGAAAGTTTGACTTTGGAAGTCAAAGAGCTGAATGATAAGAAGCAAGCTGATGATAAACAGATTCTTGTTTTGAAGGAAACCTGTGTAAAGCTGAACTCTTAAAATGACAAACTGTTAAGTAACTTGAACAGTTTGACATTGGAAAATCAGAAATTGAAAGAAAAAGCAAAAGTTTTTGAAGAAAAAATTAAAAGTTTTGGAAATGAAAAAGTAAAAATTGAAAAAGATTTTCAAAGTCAAATAAAAATTTTAGAAGATGAGAGAGATTTATTTGGTAAAAACAATCTTGAAAAACAAATTGAAATCAATTCTTATCTTGAAAAGATTATTCGACTTGAAAAGGAAGCAGAGTGTGCTCAAAAGAAAATCAAGGAATGGGAAGAAAAGTTGAAGGTGTTTGTGAATACTTCAACTATTCCTTGTCCAAAACCTTTAAATTCTGTTCCAATAAGTGACGATGTCACAAACTTTGACAATGTCAAAGTTGAAGATTGTGATGAGAAATCTGATGATAAAAATGAAAAATTCGAAAAACAAAAATTGTTTTTGAAGTTAAAAGAAAAGTTTCAAGAAACTGTTCCAAAATCAACTGAAAAGGGAGAATGTTCTAAGCAAAAACCTTTGAAGAAGAAAGTGGAACAAAAACAAAAAGAGAAAATTTTGAAAAATGTACAAAAAGATAATAAAAGCTCATCAGATCGATCATACAATCGCAATGAAAAATTACAAAAATTGAAAAATGAAAACTCTAAAATTGTTGGTAATAAGTGGTGCAGGTCGGACCACAGTGCTCAAAAGTCAAATCCAGCTAACAAGAGGAGCAAGGATTATCACCAAGCCAAACAGTGCTATGATCTGAATGTTTGGACTGAAAATGGTGATTGGTACGATAACAGAGTGTGTTACCGATGTGGTTATCAAGGACACATTGCTGTTAACTGCCAAGGTTGGAGTTATGAGACGAGGAGATGCTTTAACTGCAACATCAGAGGTCACATTGCCAGAGATTGCCCAAGGAAATCAAATGAAAGATTGAGGGTTAATTCTCAGAAAATGGCAAAGAAATCAGTCAATGTCAAGCCCAAAGAACAGAAGGTTCAAGAACCTAAAGTTCAAGAAACGAAAGTGAAGCTTTCTCAAGGGCAAAAAGACAGACTGAGGAAGAAGAGAAAGAAGGCAAGAGAGTATCTCGAGAAGATTTTGTCCTCGGGTTCATCTGTTGGTAAAAATAAGAGTTCTGATGAATCGCTTTCCTCGACTACAAAGTCAAGCAAGACAAGTTCATCAGATACAAATCTGAGGATAGAAGAGAGAAAGAAGAAGAAGAAAGTTGTTGGCGATGAATCTGGCTCATCAAAGTCAGACAAGCCACATTCAAGCAATGAATCTGGTGTGGTAAAGCCAGAAGAGCCAGTTGTTGAGGTAAAAACTGAGAGTTCTAGTCTAACAATGGATGAGGCAAATTTTCCACCATTGTTGAACAAGAATTCAAAATCACCCAAGGACCGTCAGGCTTGGGTGAATCTGTTTAAATGAAAAACCTGACTTGCCGGAGTTCCCAGGTTGGTAAGTGTGGAACATGAATCGGCACATTTCTTGAGAAATTCACGAAAGTGATATTTCGACTTACAAGTGGTAAATCAGGGACATTAAGTTGTACTTGATTTTCTACATGTGATTGTGTTGTTAAAATCGATAAATGTTAAATCTTACAAGTGGTTAAAAGAACAAAGTGATGGATGAAACCCCGAATTTGTGAAAAGACACACAAAACTTATTTTCCGGAAAAACCATTTTGATTAAAACAAACTTAAGTGTTTTGAGATCACTATGGGAAAATGTTTTGTTGTGAGGGGGAGTTCTGATTGTTCATGCCAAGTGAATCGAGAATTGAAGTGATTCTCATCATGTTGTCAAGTTTGTACAGTTTGTTTCAAATTTTCTCAAAAAATCAAAATTGAGACATATTTTGATTTTAGGGGGAGTAAAAATTTTAAAAAAATTAGAAAATTTGAAAAATGTCAAAAACATTGAAAAATTTAAAAATGAGTTTTGCTGAAACAAGAGGAAATGATAGAAAATCAGTTGGACTGTCACAGCATGCTAAAGAAATGTAAAGTTAAAATGTGATAAACGGTCTCACTAACGATGTGACGATAGGCTCAGCTAGACTAGTAGATTTGCGATAACGATACAAACTTAAATGAAAAAGCCTAGTTCTAGTGGGAAACATGATCAAAAGCATAGTACTTAGTTTTGTCCTTCTTGATTGTGTGCCTACTCGGTAATCGCTGATTGTCGAAAGACATAAAACTGGTTAAGTTTGTGAACTTTCACAACTTTGCTAAAAAGTCGCTGTGATTGTGCATTTTATTTTGCAAAGATTTAAACTTGTTTTATTTCTTTATTTTGTTTAAGCATCGGACATCCTCTGCGTATACGTGAGTATCGACCTGGATGTTGTTGCCTAAACGTTCTGCTTTATTTTCTTTGGTGTTTCGTTTAAGCTTTGGATCACCTCTGCGTATACGGAAGTATCGACCTGGTGGTTAAAGCCTAAACAACTTCAACTTGTTTTATTTTTCTTATTTTGTTTAAACATTGGACTTTCTCTGCGTATACGGAAGTATCGACCTGATTGTTAATGTTTAAACATTCTGCTTTGTTTTCGCACAAATTACAGTTGATAAAAGTTTAAAGGCATTACTTAAGTCAGTGTATTGCATGATGAGGGGATATGCTGAGATCGTGGGGTCCATAAGAATTTTAGTGCTATCTTAATATACCTTAAAGTATCGGTAAGCAGATTGAAAGTTTTTAGATTGAGCTTAAGAGGACAAAAATATCGTCAATCAACGTGAATCGTTTAGAACTGAAAATGTTTAAAGCTTAACGGTGCTAGTGATTGGTCACATAAACTGATATGATCCTCTTACACAAACTCACAAAAATATTGTCTGTAAATATTCCTTTGATGCATTTCATTTCTGTTATTTCAAAAATTCAAAAAGATTTTTGGTGTGTTTTAGCATAAATTTTGTAAAATCCAAAAAGATTTTCGACAACTGATGTTGAAGAGCTGATTTTCAAAATTCCGGGTGCTGAACATGATGAACAGGTTTGGGAGTGTGTGTTTAAAAGAAGAAACTGATTTTGAGAAAGAGTAGTTTGATTAGTTAATCAAGGTCATTAATTTGAACTTGATGTAACTATTTTTAGTAAGTTTTTCTTATTGATTTAAGTAAAAACTTATGTGTTTGTGAGAAGATTGTGAAGGAGATGAGCTTAAACAGAGATAAAGCCAGGGATTGATCTCAAGGTGATAGCTAATTCCAGACGGCGATCCCATCATGATGAGAGGGGGAGTCTGACGAGGTTAGATCCAAAGAGAAGATCCCGGTATATGCAAAGAAAGAAAAGAGACAGATAAAGACTGAAGATGCAAAGACTCGACACTTAAGACTCGTCAACATCTGAGGGGGAGTCTGTTGGTGCATTCATCTGTCGTCTTCGTCTTATGTCGAGTCTCGAGTTCGTTGTGGAATGTGACATCATCAATATGACATCATCTTGTGACATCATATTGATGACATCACAATAGAATTCACACATGAAGACAAAATATGTTTTTAGATAGTTGACCGTTTGAATGTACAATTTGTATGAAGATGTCCGTTTGAAGGGTTCCGTTTGAAATGGTCATGCCACTTTCAAACGGAAGGGTCCTCCCTATAAATAGCCTTCAAACGACTTCATTTGTAAGGTTCTAGTTTCCGACGCCGAGGTGCTGTCGAGGTGTCTCCAGTCCTGTAAACGTTCAGAAATCAATATACGAGACATTTAATAGTGAATCCAAGCTAAACGAAGACCGAATCAATGAATTCCGCCTCTGATTCGGTCTGAGCACTCTTCTGATCGACTCGTTAGGTCGTTTCATGATCCTACACAAACTAAACGAGTATAACTTAATCGTTTTCATTAAGTTAACGATTTGAGCTCGGTGACAC
Organism: Helianthus tuberosus; assembly: GCA_030545235.1. NCBI lineage: Eukaryota > Viridiplantae > Streptophyta > Magnoliopsida > Asterales > Asteraceae > Helianthus > Helianthus tuberosus. The sequence continues at coordinate 26,672 of JARYGA010005848.1, forward strand.
GTAGTTTAGTTACTGCTTTTATTTAGAAACTTATAGATATTCCGTGTTAGGGATATTATGGAATGCACGCTAGCGAATCACGTTTGGAAATGACACTATGGAATGCACTTTTAGCTAGCTTTGCACAAGGAAATCCAGGTGAGTTCATAACCCCACCTTTTTACGGTTTTACATTTTTATAAATGTTTTCGGGGTGGAAAGACATGCACATTTTGCAAAGCATACAAGGTTTTCGATAAACATAAATTACATATTTCGAAACCATTTTACAAACAAGTTTTAACCAACACAAATGGTTTGTGAACGTCGATAAACACATGGGTTATGAAAGGTTTATGATAAATATACCGGTTTTTCAAACAAGCGTATTTTTGAAATGTGCATACAACGTTTTCTAGTTTTCTAAACTTCAGGAAAATACACGTGCTATGATATGTAGAAAACTGAAGAATGGTACATAGATCATGTCACGAATAGGGTGAGACTTAAGCACCATTAATCAACTATATACCTAGACCACGGAACAAAAGGTTAGATCTAATGGTTTCTGGCAGCCACACTCTGGGCCACATTTTACCTAAAGTGCTTTTGTGTCTCGAGTCGTAAATCGATGAAAAAATGCCTATGGTTTGGATTCTTCCTATGTCGTTACAAATGTTAATATCGTAGCTAAACATTAGCGATCTTGATTCCTTACATTTACAACTCATAAACTTACATTTTACGGATTACAAACTTGCGCTTACATACCATGTTTTATACAAATACAACGCATAGGATTATGCTTGCCTGTTGCAAATGTCAGGGTGGAGATTGACGGTTAAACTTACAAACACAAGAGTTTACAAATACAAGGTTTTACGAACATAATGCGTTACAAACATGAAGTTTCACGATTACAAAGTTTCCATATGACTTGACAAGAAAATGATTTTTATTTCGTTTTCTCAACTATATTCCAAAAACTGGTTATTCAAAAAGATTTATTCCAAATCTTTTACAAACAAACTATGAACTCGCTCAACTTTATGTTGATTTTTCGCATGTTTCTTTCTTAGGTTGCATTTCAAAATATTGGCACGGTTGGAATAGAAGGACCATGTGGATTCGAGTACTTAGTGGGCGTTCGCTTTCTAGAAGACTTAGCTTAACTTCTTCCACTATGCAACGAAGATACTAGTCCAGTCACGCCAAGCTCTGATATTTCGGGGTGTGATAACTTATGGTCCTTATAAATGCCGTTGTGACGGCATTTCTCAGGTACTACACTGGTGGTGTATGTTGATGTATGTCATGTGTTTACATTAGGTCATGATGATATGGGCTGGTACAAAGTCATGATGTAATAATGTGATTTATAAATTATGTGTATTTATGAACTCACCAGAATAGCTTGCGTCTTTTAGGCATGTGTAACAGCTAATAAGGCATGATCGTGAGCTATATTCCAGGCTTGTAATGGGGTGATGGAATAGTATACCTCAGACTCTTAATAGTGGATAGAACCGTATCCCAGATTGTGTAATCTGGTGGAAGTTTTGTAATATCATACTAGGCTTAGTTTGATTAGATGTTGTGTTTCAGTTTTTAGACCTTGTACAGAGAGTTGTTATGAATAAAATAAGTATTAAAATAAGTATTTTTTGTATCACCCGTGTTATAAATCAAGTTTTATTAGGGGAGGTGTCACAAAATTGACCCGTTGGTGAACAAAAAAGTTAAGCTAAACAAATTGCATGGGGTTGATAGGTATAATGTCGCAACCCCCGGCCCCTAGACACCTGGGAACGGGCGGCCGCGAGCCAGTATCAGTGGTATT
>JARYGA010005849.1:0-46804 GCA_030545235.1 Helianthus tuberosus
AGTGATGACGAATTTCTATGTGTTTAGTTTTAGCGTGATGAACTGGATTTTTAGTTATATTTATTGCGGCCTCATTATCAACAAAAAGAGGTGTGTTAAGAAACTGCAAACCGTAGTCGCGCATCTGTTGCTGTATCCACAAAATCTGAGAGCAACAACTGCTAGCAGAAACATACTCCGCTTCACATGTAGATAACGCCACAGACGTTTGTTTCTTACACTGCCAGGTAACCAATCTAGGACCAAAGAACTGGCATCCTGCAGTTGTTGATTTTGAATTGACTTTGCAGCATCCGAAATCCGAATCGGAATACCCTTCGAGCGTAAAATCACCTTTCCTAGGATACCACAACCCCAATGAAGGAGTTCCTTTCAGGTAGCGCAATATCCTCTTCACAATGATCATATGTGATGCTCTTGGGTTAGACTGAAATCTTGCTGCGAGGCACGTTGGGTACATAATATCAGGACGTGAAGCAGTTAGGTACATTAAAGAACCTATCATGGATCGATAAAAAGTTTCATCAGCCCTGTCTCCGGTGAGATCTGGGTGAATCCCATGATTTGTTGCAAGTGGGGTAGCAGCTGGAGTAGAACTTGACATCCCAAATTTCTCTAGAATATCATGAACATACTTTGACTGATGAATGAAAATTCCCTCAGGAAGTTGTTCAACTTGTAAACCCAGAAAGAATTTCATCTCCCCCGTTGATGACATTTCAAACTTCTGCTTCATCACTGATTCAAAATCTTTGCATAGATTTTCATTTGTCGACCCAAAGATTATATCGTCCACATAAATCTGAACTATCAGAAGATGACCATCAACGACTTTAGTGAAGAGAGTGGCATCCACTTTTCCACGTATGAACTGGTTGGCTAGTAGGTGTTGAGACAAAGTCTCATACCAGGCTCTCGGGGCCTGATGTAAACCATACAGCGCTTTGTCCAATAAGTAGACCTTGTTTTTGTGGATTGGATCGGTAAAGCCCGGCGGCTGACCGACATAAACCTCCTCTTTAACCTTCCCATAAAGAAACGCCGATTTAACATCCAACTGATAAACTTTGAAGTTCTTCCAAGACGCAAATGCTAGGAAAATTCTGATTGCCTCTAGTCGTGCTACAGGAGCATAGACTTCAGTAAAATCAATTCCCTCCTGTTGACTAAATCCCTGAACAACGAGTCGAGCTTTGTTCCTTACGACAACTCCTCTATCGTCCCTCTTACACTTGAACACCCACTTGGTGTTAATTTTCCTATGACCATCCGGCAAATCAACTAACTTCCACACTCCCAATTTCTCAAATTGACTAAGTTCCTCCTGCATTGCATTGACCCAAGAGTCTTCAGTAAGCGCCTCTTTGTAAGTTCTTGGCTCAACCTGCGAGATAAAACAACTTAATGAGAATTCAGTTTGCAAAGAAGCAACTTTTGTATAAAAACATGTAAGCCCTTTATCAATCTGATTTCGAGTGCGAACGCCTTTCTGCAATTCTCCTATGATCAACTCCTCTGGATGATATGAAAAAGTTCGCGGCATCACTTCACTTGGAACATCTACATTTCCCTCCAGATTAGTAACATTCTGCTCTGCATCTTGTTCACCAACTTGGTTTGTTTGACTTGAAAACTGAATTTGCTCCCCCTCAGAATCTGAATCTGAATCACCATGATCAAATACTAGCATGTTATCAGCTTCTAGATTATCATTCTGAGCCGACTGATTATCCTGAGCAACTTCATTCTGTTGGACATCATCATGTTCACCAGCATTACTCGGACCTGCTTCATCGTCATTTGAAGTTTCCCGTGGTCTTCTCGAATACTCAGCTGGGAATCTTAACTGCGACTCATATTCACGCAAAATATCCAACTCATCAAAGAAATCTTCATCATCCTCTGATTCTTCTCTCATGTCAAACGAATCCCAAAGTTTGTCATAATGATAACGCCATGAATCACCAGGATTCTGCGGCGGCATAGTATAACCTTGACATTCAACATTTGCAGCTTCAATAATCCGCTTCTCACTTGGAACGAAGACACGTCGCAATGGATTTGAATAACCAACAAATATACCCTCAATGCACTTCAGACCAAACTTCCCAAAAGGTTCTATAACCGTACAAGGTGACCCGAACGGTTCTAGATACTTCAAATTCGGTTTGCGATTATTGATTAGCTCAAAGCATGTTTTGTTGAACTTCTTGACAGTAAGAACCCTGTTGAGCGTATAGCATGCGGCGGAAACAGCTTCAGCCCAAAAATTTATCGGTAACTTTGAATCTGCGAGCATAGTTCTAGCCGTCTCGATTAGCGTCCGGTTTTTGCGTTCTGCGACTCCATTCTGCTGCGGAGTGTACGGAGCACTAAACTCATGCAAAATACCTCTTTCATCACAAAATTCTTCCATCTTGCTGTTCTTGAATTCAGTACCATTATCACTTCGAATTCTCTTGATACGCCGTTGGTACAAATTCTCAATCTTCCTGAACAGCCCCATCAAACTGTCAAATGTTTCATCTTTCGTCTTCAAGAAAGAAACCCACGAAAATCTGGAATAATCATCAGTAACGACCAAACAATAGGAATCTCCTGTAATACTTTTGACATTCACAGGACCAAACAAATCCATGTGAAGTCTTTCCAGAGGTCTTGAAACTGAATTGACTTGCTTTGTAGGGTGTGACTTCTTCTTCTGCTTGCCTTTGATGCAGCTAATGCACTCCCCTTCCAGATGAAAACCTTTGATATTAACACCCAATACCAAATCATTGTGCACCAAATGATTCATTTTTCTAAGATGTATATGCCCCATCTTTCGGTGCCACAATCTTGATTCTTTCTCAGTTTCTCTAGACACAAAACAATGTGCTTGACCAGTAGTTGTAGTTGCTACAGACATATCTAACACATATAAATCATTCACTCTAGGTGCCCTCATAATAATCCATTCTTCAGGAACAACAAAACCAGGTTTCAAGATCAAACATTCCTTATCAGTAAAGTGAGTAGTATACTGATTGTCACAAATCTGCGAGATACTAAGCAGATTGTTCTCCAGCTCAGTGATGTAGTTAACTCTCTCAAACGTCACAATCCCATTGGATAACGTTCCTTCACCAACAATTCTACCACCTTCATGACCTGCAAATCCCACATAACCACCATTGATATTCTTCACATCATACAGTAATGCAGTTTTTCCTGTCATATGTCGAGATGCGCCACTATCCATTATCCATCTTGAAATGGCTCTTGGAAGATCCTGCACATACCACAAGTTGATTTTAAAACATTTCTATAAAGATGCCGATTCATGCTTCGCGATCCAGGAAGCTCCGGCCATTCAAACTGCTTATTCGAACATGGTGTCCACCCAGGCCTCATCAGCCTTAGGTGTAACCTTGACTCTCGCAATTTGAATTTTGAAATTTTCAGCCTTCAAAGGTGGAAAATTTGCATCATAATCAACCGAAATTGATTCTTCAGCCTTTTTCACTTCAGAAGTTAAAATTTTCTTCTCTGTTTTAGGTTTCCAAATTTGTTCAGTTAATGCAACCCGTTTATAAAATTTGTCATTTTTAGTTACCACTTTCTTTACGGATTCATTTTTCTCTTTGATATTGTCATTTTTAACGTTTTGCTTCTCTATCACTTTCTTCTCAACATACATTGGTGCTTTACCCTTCACATCAACCTTCTTTTGTTGAACCTTCACAGCTTCAGTCCTAGGCTTCACATATGTACACATTCTTGCAATATGACCAACTTGGTCACATCTAAAACAAGTACGAGTATCAGCTACTCGACTCGTGCCTTCAGACTGAGCCTGCGAAGCTCTCTTCTCAAAGAACTCTTTATTTGATTTTGAAAAAATTTCATTTTCCTCATCAGAAAGTGAACTTGAACCATTTACAAACACCTTCTTTTCAGCAAACCTTCTGTTTTGAAAACTCCTTTTCTGATAACTCTTACCACCTCGATAACCACCCGACCAATTGTTTCGATTGTTATTATAAAAACGTGGTGGAACAATAGGCTTTTTGTAATAAGCTTTATCTTTCTCAAAATTCATTTGCCTTTTTGTTTGACTCAAACTGTTCACCTCTGACAACTCAACTTCAACTAACTTGAAAACATTTGTCAACTTTTTCACATTAACATTCTCAATGGAAAACTCAGAATCCGAATACAACTTATCAGATCCAGCCATCTTGTACATCACAAGACCCGGTTCATCACTTAAGTTGTTTTTGGACTTTGATTTCTGAATGTATTTGTCTAAGAAACACCCATCCTCCTCAGAAGTGTCACAATCCGGTTTAAGCACTTTGTCTACCACACTTTTCACCACATCACTTTGGACACCCTCGTCATTGGAAGATGTAAACGTGACATCAATGTTTTCAGGAAGTTTAACTTCACTTTCTTCCTCAATTTCCACCAAACTAGACTGCTTTTTCGTGTAGTTGTCTAAAATTGGCGGTGGAACTTTGTGAAAACCTACACCCGTTCCATCAGAAAACACATCCTCGCCATCTTTGTTTTTCCCTATAGGTTTAGGAACAATATGCTGCAAAACAAAGCTTGCTGATTTATAGCTGTTAAGCTTCAACTGGATTCGTTCATTCTCAATTTCAGCTTCTTGAACTTTAAGTTTCAGTTTAGCAATTTGATCCAGTTGTTCATTAATCGATTCTTCTTTTAATCTCAAAACAGCTCTTAGATGTTCATTTTCTTTAAATGTTTTACCATTACGATCATCACTATCTTTGACAATGTTTTTCAATTTCTCAAACTTTTCAGAAATCTGACGGTTTTCAAGAATTAACTTTTCATTTTCAGATTTTATTTTCTCACGTTCGGTTTTATCATTTTCAATTTGAGCCGTTAATTCTTTGATCCGTTCAGTTGAAGCTCTTACACTTTTGTCACGATCGAGAATCTGATCTTCAACATTTCTAACCTTTGTTGTCAGATTCTGAATTTTCTCATTGTTAAGATACGTGACAGTGCTACAAAAATTGCATTGTTTGGTGCAATTTTTGCAGTCAGCATTCCCATCAATCTTGTTACCTGACACATTTGTTGACACACTTTGACTGACCAACCCCTTTGACTCAGTAACAGAATTAGGATCTACCTCAAGTGCTTTTGCAGCTAGCACTTTGTCAGCCATCACTCCCAAGTTCTCAGCTGTCAACTCTTGCGTAGTATCAATTAAGCCTGTATCAACCTGCTTTTCTTTCTTCTCTTTCTCCTCTTTCTCCTTTCTCTCTTTCTCTTTCTCTTTTTCAATCATTTTCGACGTTGGTGTTCCCCACCACTTGTGCTGCCAATATTCATCTTCTTCTTTGTACTCCTTGATGATGGCTTCGATATCTAGCATTTTGTCATCAATCGCAATGTTGCCATACCTATCAAGATAGCACTCTCTATCTGGATCCCATCTGTTTGCTCTTCTAGCTTCCAGAAAGATACCAGAAAGTCTGATAATCTTGGTTTCAGCAACCATCTTCCGGTATTGATACTTCTGTTCCTCAGTACGATCATCTTTCCACTTAATGGGTTCATCATTGCTTTCCATGAATGCGTAACCCACCGCATCTTCTTCCGGTAGAACTTCCTTACTCCAATCATACCCCTCATCATCATAAATCACAGCAAGAGCTCTAGATTTCTCTCTGTTGTCTTCAACCTGCTTCAATCTAGGCGGCTCAGATTTATTCTGATGGTAGATTGCCTTTTTGTAATAATCATCTCGAAACGGATTCTCCGATTCATCAACATAAACGTTTCGACATTCTCTCTTGAAGTGACCCTTCTGCTTACATTTGAAACAAGTCACCTTCGATTTATCGAACCCCAGCTTGGTAGAAGCACCACCAATTGTTTTTCTTCCAGTAATTTCCATGAATCTTTGTGCACGACGAACAGCACTTGCCATAGCCCAACGAATATCGATCAGTTCCATTTCCTCCGGATCAATCTGATCGTAATCTTCTTTCGTCAGATTTGTATTGCCAATCTTCCCAGCTACCAATCCTTCATACGATTCCAACACCGATGCTAGAAAAATCATTTGTTGCTTGGCCGACTCCTCATCAAAATTCTGTGCATTCTTCAGATCTATCGCAATATTGCAAGAAAACTTTGCATCAGCATTTCCAGAAGATGAAGATCCACTGTGAAAACCACTGTGACTTCCATTGCTTTGACCACTTTGACTTTCTTTGCCAGCTGTCGACACATTTTCAGCAGAAAAAGCAGTTTTTGGAGAAGTAGCTTTCGGGATCAAACTTTTTGGATAGTACAGATCCAGATTTTGCTGATAAGATGAATTATTAACTTTAAACGTTTTCTTCAGCTCTAGCTCATGACTTTCCAGTCTTTCAATCAACACATCTGGAGTCAAATCTTCTGGAGCAATAGTGTTTTTCAACATCAGCGCGTAATATCTCCAATCCACTTCGTCTGGTAATGAATCAAACAGTTTATCAACAAGTTCTTCATCAGTATACATGATCTTGTGTCGAGCAAGCTCCAGTTTCAGATGACCGAACCTTTCAATCATTTTACACACCGATTCATTTTTAAGACAACCAAACATATCAAACTCTTTCCTAAGAAGTTTCTTTTTATTTTTTACAATCTCTTTGCTTCCAAGACACTTCTTTTCGAGTTTTTCCCATAAGTCTTTAGAATTTGAGTAATCTATCAGCGAAATGATGTCTTCACGCACCGATTGAAACAATAATGCCACACATTTTTGCTCAGCCACAAAATTTTCAATCTCTTCAGCTGATCTTAATGCTTCACCATTCTTCTTTCCTTGGGCAAAACCATTCTTCATACTTTTCCAGCTAGAAAAAGCAAATGCCATCAACCAATCTTCGAACTTTGTTGCCCACCTGCTATAATCTTCTATAGCCATCAGCTTAGGAGGTTTGTTAAATGTTCCAAATGCGCTTTCGGACTCCCAAGCTTCCTTCTTTCTTTCTTTCGGTGGACTTTTGTTTGCATTGCTTGAAGAAGTATCGTTGTTTCCTGAACTACCCGTGAATGCATACATATCGCTGAAGGGATTCATGAAAATATCATCCATTTTGATCGTACCTGCAAAATCAATCAACACTTAGAAAAATTTTCGAGATTTTTGAAAAACAGAACCACAAATGAGAACTAATCTGTGCACGTGACAGATAAACGAACTAAACAGTGTACTAATGAGCAAAACAGAAAGTGTCTGTTCGAGCGGACCAGAAAGTCTGTTCGAGCGGACCAGAAAGTCTGTTCGAGCGGACCAGACTTTGTCCGTATAAGCGAATCAGATGTTGTCCGTTCGAGCGAACCAGCAAATGTTCGTTCGAGCGAACCAGCAGAATTCGTATGAGCGATCCAGAGAATGATCGTTCGAGCGGACCACGTAATGTTCGTTCGAGCGGTTCAGAATATGATCATTTGAGCGAACCAGATCGTTCGTAACAGCGGACCAGAAAAACGAACCAAGAACTTGCGATGACCGTAAAAGCGAACCACAATTTTAACCAATTTTTATTCCGAATAACAATCTGATACTTTCAAGGATTGTACTACTCTTAATTCCGATCACAATGATATGATTTTTGTTCAATTCCGACCGCTAATTCGTTCCAGATCTAAGTTTGAAAATTCTGTCCGAAAACCGATCACGTTTTTGATGAAATTGAGTGATTTTTACGGTGTTTTAAAGTCTAAAACTGTTACTGATTGTTTAACAACAAGTTTCACTCAAAATACTCGAACTTCAAACCATTATGTCCGACAAAACTTGTTGAAATCGAAAAATAAAAGAGAAATATGAGTAGAAATGAGATAATAGAGCCGAATCAGCTGATGTAGTATGAGCTCCTCGTCCTGAAGCTCTGATACCACTTGTTGGACCGTTCTTTGACCCGAAAAATCAATCCGAGTAGCTCATCTTCATGTATGAAGGCGGAATCAACATATATGAAGTCTACAACAACTTGTCCTATTAATTTCCTTTACTTTTATTGCTTTTCTGATGAGATTTTAACAGAGTTTCGGCTCCAAGCACACACATACAACTATGAGATCCGCTCAAATGAACCCCCTATATATAGACTTGTCTGGTTCGCTTATACGACATGACATAAAAGCGATCCAGACTCTTGACACATAAGCGGACCAGAACTAAGACATATAAGCGGACCAGACACTACCCTATGAGCGAACCAGACTTATAAAATACATATTTTGACATCTTTGACTCTCTGTTGACCAATATTTACTTCAGACTTTTTGTAGACGCAGTCAACAGACATTCCGTGCATCAACATGATTACCTACTTTTAATTTTTTGATACAGTTACAAGCGTCCTTAAAAATTAATTTATAGGACCCTTATGATGTAACGTTATAGCTACTTTAATATCAAGAAAATGGTCCTAATATCACAAATAAGATTATAAAACCAATTTTATAAAAGACCATCAACATATAACATCCTAATAGTTATTTCAAATAAGCATGTTCATAACAAAAACACTAACCATAAATAAGTTATAACATTATCTAACATAAAGTCTTAACATTTAACAAAGAAATTAAAAGCAATTAAAGAATTAAGAAGCATAAAATCTTGAGTTATCATGCGTCCTCAATCCTCATGGACTACCTACAAATAAACCATCCATGTATTAGCATTAAGTTCCATGATATTAAAATTATTTGTATCACAAGTTTAACAAATACATACCGAGATGAATGAAAATGGCCATGCGATGGATGCACCAATACAATCTTGAATTGTAGAAAATAAACCGTATGGTCTTACCAAGTTTTCTTCTTTTTTATTGGTACTTGAACGTTTACCTCACACCATTCTGGTCCAATCTCTGTACCACCAACTAGATCATTTGGGTCCAAGCTCTGGACCCTTCCTCTTGCTACAGTCTCGGTAGAGTTTATAATACTTTTGAGGAAAACTTCATCTCCGACCTAGATTTTAGTTTTCAACAAATATTTATTAAACTCTAGTCATAATAGTGCAAAATAAACTAACTACTATCCGTATTTGATATTAGTACCTTTTTAGATATTTTTGTAGCAGCTTCTTGATAATCTTGCTCAACATCAACATAAGAACCAGGCATATACTCTACATCTATATCTTTCTCGCTGGTATCCATTGATTTCTTTTTCTTTTTCTATAGAATTTGCTAATTTGGGTTTCTTTAATATTATTTTCAATCATCAGAATGTAAATCAACTCTAAGAATACATGTATTGATAATATTGGAACTATTAATGACATTTGCTTTTTTATAGTATACGATCGATGTAAAACATCTGTCGATAGACTTTGTGTTTTGTGTCCGGTTAATATTTTGAGTAACACCGATAGGGCAGAATTCCAATAGTTCAAATAAATCAATTGTTATGTGCTTAAATTTACATAATTCCAACGGTCAACTCTGAGAAAACCCCTAATCAAAATCTCGTAAAACCCTCCATTTTCTCCATGAAAGAAAGAAGCAAGAATGGTGGTCTCAAACGAAAGCTATGACGAGCTCCGTAAGCGAAGGATGGAGGAGAACAAGAGAAGGATTGAAGAGCTTCATCTTCATCAGCTCACTCAAGTTCTTAAACCCGCTAAACCGTTTAGCTAAACGGGTCGAGTTTGGGTCAACCCGGTTGGGTTGATGGGTTGACCCGTTTAACCCATTTATATTATATTTTATTTTTTTACAATATATTTTATGTCAAAATTTTATTTGAGTGTGTATTTAATGCATTTTTATAATTTAAAAAGGAGAGATTGACATACAGTTTTATATTTAAAAAGCATTTTTATTATAAACATTTGTGTTTTTTTAATAAAATTTTAATCTTAATATAATAATTTGCGAAAAAAAATTTGAAAATTCGGGTTGTACGGGTCGTGTTCGGGTCAACCCGCTAATATTCGGGTCGTGTTCGAGTTCATAATATGTGACAAGATTTTCGGGTTCGGGTCAGGTTCGGGTTCATCTAAATTTTCGGGTTCGGGTCGGATTGAACCCGCCAACCCGCGAACCCAACCTGTTTAGCACCCCTAGGTGTAACTCCCATCATGGTGCAGTTATGGGCAACAATTATACCACTCTGATTCAGATTGGGCTAAGTGTTTAAACTCTCGTAAGTCTGTTACCGGATTTTGTATTTTTCTGGGTAATAATCTTGTTTCATGGAAAAGTAAAAAAGCACTCTACGGTTCCTAGATCTTCTGCTGTGTTGCAACATGTGATGTTATTTGGATCTCGAATCTTTTAAATGAGCTGAAAGTTGAAGTTAAACTTCTAGTTCAGCTAGTCTGTGATAACACGGCTACTATCTATATAGCAGCTAATCTGGTGTTCCACGAGCGTATGAAGCATTTTGAAATAGATCTTTTCTTTTTAAGAGAAAAGATTTCTTAGGGTTTTATTCAAACTATTATTTTAAAATCAGAGGACCAGGCAGCATATATTTTTACCAAAGGTCTATACATTGGTCCTCATGAAAAGGTTTGTCACGTTCTTAATATGTTTGATTGGATTAAATATTGAATTGTAGGGGGGTAATAAAAATACAATTCAATATTTCTATTTTTTATAAAATTTTTAATTAGTTTTTTTTTTTTTTTGCATGTTTGGACTGTTTATGTGTTGGGCTTGAGGTTTGCTGCTAATGGGCTCAAGTTATCAAGTATCAAAGCCAGGCTTCTACATGATGGGCTCAAGACATCCGGGCATAGTTGCCATACTCTCTTGTTATAAAAGATGCTTCTCGAGACTTGGGAGATCATAATCTCTGATCAGCTTCTCTCTCCTTTATTATAGCTCTCTGTCTTCTCTTTCAAAATCTAGAGTTTTTATCTTGTGAATCATTCTGATTCACCGATCTTGTGAGGCTCTTGTTTTTCATACTATACAAATCATTGTGTTGATGATCTGGTGAGACTTGTGAGTTTACTTTTGAGATTGTATTATTCTGGATATTGTTTTGGGAATAAAATCTTTGATCTGGGTACTGTCTTGTTCAAATCTTGTGCATACCTTGTATTTTTACAAGTAGTATTCAAGAACATAAAGATGCATGGCATAAATCAACCTCATCAAGTAATTATTATCATAATTAAAGCCCAGGTCCTTTGCAACCATGTCAAGTGTTGTTTCCTGTAACCTCCTTGTGTCCACCATCTCGTCTTACCACCATGTAGAGAACCAGTAAGTATACCCTTTGATTGTTGTCATTGTGTTTCTAGTATTGGTCTGCCCGTTGGAATTTTCAAATAATTATCAATAAACCAAGATACCAACTCTTCAAATCTATCACGAAATTGACGCTTATACTTTTCTACATATTGCACATCATCTAACAAATTCATGAATTCATGGCATTTCTCAAAGTTGTTAAATTCAAATGCTTGTATAATCATCTCATTCCAATCTGGTTCTTGGGAGGATATATCTAATGCCTCAGAGTATGGTTTCAAATAATCAGCCTTAAATTCATCATGTACACTATCTTTTGCATTTATTTCATCCTTCTCCCTCATGCCTATTTCTTCATCTGTCTCTTATCTTATGATTTTACCTTTGACGTGTTTATTAGGGGTAGGAAACATGGGTAGGAGACTAGGATCTAACACTTTCCACCATTAATTTTAATAACAAATCCCTGTAAGAATAATTGGTTCATGCCTAATGAGTTCCTATTTAATTCTGGTGTATAGAAAACACTAGATATATCAATGATTCCATCTTCTGTATTAACTGTAAGCTTTTCAAGTCTCCTTATAAAAACATGTTGATCAGTTCTGTTTAAACATAATGGAAAACATGAATAACATACCTTTGATTGCATCAGCACAGGCAGAGAATCCAGATGTAGACGCAGCAATAGAGTTTGACATGATTGTCAGCTTGATCTGGTTCCTCCTTAGGGTGTAAAGTGATGATGGTGATGAACCGAAAGCAGGGTTGATTTCGGTTGTGGAGAGAGAGGGACGAATTGTGATGTTATGTTATTAGGTTGTGTGTCTAACCCATAACCTCTCTAATAATCTCCTTATATATACACCCAAGAGGAAACCCAATTAGTTAATAAGGGTAATATGGTCCATCAACAATTACCAACTAATTATTAATAGGTTATTAATATATTTTGATCTATATTATATAAATGATAATGATGGCTACTAGATTAAATATAAATAAATAAATTTTTAATCTTACATTCTCCCACTTAGCTGAATAATCATTTATCATGAGTATTAGATAAGTCTGATCAGAAGTTAATACTCATTTTAGCCTTAAACAAGTACTATAGCAGAGAAATACAGCCGTTGAATCATTATGCGACTCAGGACCCCCATTTGTCATACTATAGCCTTAATTTAAAACCTAACAGTTATGATCAAAATAAGTAAGCCCTTTAACGTTTGATTTGTATTTATAGTTGTCTATATGTCATTACACCGGCAGAACATATGTAAGAGACATACAAAATCAAACTGATGAGGAAAATTGATTAATAGTTAGTCATTCATAGTACGATATGCAGTTGTACATGGTCGTCAATTAAAACCCGTCTCTTTTATGAGCACTCTTAATAAGACTTATGGGTAATAGACCTTTAGTTATAGGATCCTTAAGCATATCACGAATGCATTCGATACAAAGATTTAGTTTCCTCAATTCGTTCACAAACGAATAATTAATTGCGTATCAAAATTTAATGCAGCACCTCTCGAACTGTTACTGTTCAAGGACTCATGGTAGCTGACTTTATCACAACAAGTCTTCAATATATTAATTATATGGAGTTAATAAAGTCATGAGTCCACTGATAAATTTCCAACAACATTTAGTGACTATATTATGTCGTTATAACTTAGGTTGTTGATATCAGTCTATTATGACTCCTCCATGAGATAGGTTTTGTCTGCTGACATAAAGATATACCCAAAATTACATTTTGTCATCTTTGAATATTACAAAGTTAGAGTAATAAACCGGTTTTAATTCTCACTTCTTCTTTAAAAAATAGTCTCTCATTTCTTTTAAAGATATTGTAATACTCTATTAAATGCTTCACATTAATCTAGACATATCTAGTGTGTTGCAATGTGAGTAATATCTAAACGAGTATAGACTTAAACTTACATAAGGCTTCTAATTAATGAAGCGTAAGAAATAATCTCATTTATCCTATTATCCTCTAAAGGAGAGCAGTATTGTTTGTTACATATGTAAGGACCAATTTAATGTTAAACTTATGGAACAGAAGTAATGTCCCATTTGGTCTATCTCAATATGTTATGATATCTATTATGTAAGAGATATCTCTGAGATCTATTATATCAAAGTTTGTGTTAACAATGCTTTGACTTATGTAACATCTACTTGTCAAACGAATATCATCTATATAGACAAGTTTATCTTATTTGCTCCCACTCATCTTAAGGTAGGTACATTATTCCACTTGGTTGTTGATGAAAATAATTGCGTTAAGATTTCATCACATTATGATGTTTGCATTAAACCATACATGGATTTTATTGGCTTATAGACAAACTGTTCTTTAACCTTAAGTTTGGAACTTTCAGGTTGTTTTATGAACATGTAAATATGTCAGCCATTTGTTAGGGAAAATTGTTTTAATGTTCATCTAATGTAGCTCAAAACTATTATAAGCTACTAGAACAGTGATGATCCTAAAAGAAATCTTTTGTTAGATATGTAATAAAGATTCTTTAATAATTTATCTCTTCCTGAGTACAACCTTTGACAATCAATCATGCTTCTTTGTGTCTTAACGTTTATATCAGGATTTGGTTTAGTTATGAACACTCTTAGGTTATTCAATCAAATCCCAAACGTTATGCGAACACATAAAACAGTTTTACTAGAAAACAGTTTTATTCTATTTAGAAGATTAATTGACGCTAATGGCTTAATTAGGAGAGATAGGATCAATAAACTTTTCCAAAATCCATTTCAACTTCAGTTAGGGAGGTTATGTAATCATCAAAGTTAGTAGGCTTTTAAACTTAGATGACCTCCTGAGTTGATTATTGGGTTTGTTAGAAGTTTCAGTTTTATGAATTAGCTCTTGGTTAGGTTGCTATCATTTCCATTCTAAGTTTGTAAGAGTTGGTGCAGTATGGTGTACAAGAGGTGTAATCGGAGTTAAATTCGGAGTGAAATTTAATGACACTATTCCCCCCGCCTCTTGTATTCCTTGCAAGTCATGATAAGGACTTTGACTGCTCCCACTGACCTTAGAAAACTTTAGGAACTCAGCATGCTCAGGGTCAATATTTAACGACCAAACAAATTCTAAATAGAGAAAACATATTAATGAACATATTAATGACGTTAGTCATTGTAGTTTCTCTTGTTGAGGATTATGTTAGTTTAGATAAGAAATCTAAGTGTGCCCACAATTAAGCAACAATAAAACTTTTGTAAGAGTAGCTGTAGATTTTAAGGAGACAAGTTATGATAG
Organism: Helianthus tuberosus; assembly: GCA_030545235.1. NCBI lineage: Eukaryota > Viridiplantae > Streptophyta > Magnoliopsida > Asterales > Asteraceae > Helianthus > Helianthus tuberosus. The sequence goes on from JARYGA010005849.1 coordinate 14,542, forward strand.
AACAGTGTCAAGATGGAGCAGTGTCGTGTACAAGAGGTGTAAATTGAAGTAATATAAAGTTTTCACTCCCCACCTCTTGCAACTATTGCAAGTTATTATTAAGACACTTAATGCTCCCACTGATCATTAATATCTCTAGAATGCTACAAGAGAAGTTTCAATGAGCTACGTGACGTGGGAACCTATCATATATACGTTAGACTTTATTTGATTTCTTTAATGTCCAGATATCATAAGAAACTTTAGGGACATATTTAATAGAAATCTTATTAAGTACATATATATGAATAGATTTCTTCTAAGACCGTGAGCCATATGCGACAAAATTTAGATACAAGTTGATAGTCTTTAATTGATAAATGAATTATGTCTGAATATTCCGTTTGGAATAAGTTCCATGAATGTCAATGAATGACTTATGATGGACCCATACTTATTCCTTAAGCCAAGCCATATTTTAGGGCTTTAATGTCATGATTTAAAATCACTTAGAATGAGATTGGACAAAAAATCATCCTCATTAACCATGTCATGATTTCTCATGAATTTTTTATTATAATGGATGAAATTTATAAATCTCATTTTCCTTTTGTCAAATTCTCATTTGCATGACGACAAAAGTTGTGAAAGTGTAAGGTATCATCTAGTTTTATCTTAGTAATGTTTCAATCCAGATATTTAGAACAAATAAAATGAGAGTTTAAGGTAAGTGTGACTTTGTGTTCACTATGCAAACCTCACAACGTTCATAACTTTGCTTAAGTATGATACTATATTATGATTAATCTTCAGAATATATAAGGTATCGAAAAGCGTTGTTAGAAGACTGCTTATTATGGTTTTTATAGCCTTAACATTTAACTTTGTCACTAACTCTCATGTTAGTTATTTGTCGAGTTCTGGTAAGGAAACGTATGGAACTAGAGTCAACTAATCATGTGTTAATAGGAATATTATAATTAGTAGACTTAAATATCTTTAATAAGTGACTATCTAATTAATTCATCCAACTGTTCTTTAGAATAATGGATAGTCTCGTTGCTTATGTCTAGTCTAATGACATAATGATGCAGTGAGATTTTCCCTTGAAGAACCTTAGAGGTGGAATTAACACTTGTAATTTGTCTATGGACCTTAGAACAATCCTCTTTTAAGGTTTAAGTGGTTGTAAGGTGAGTAACAACTTAAATTTCCAGCTTCAAACATTTATTTCTTTGTACATATGTTGCTTATCAACACACTCATTATACTTTGGTATGTTTGAGTGTTATAGTTGATTTATAAGGCATCAAATTGTACAAGTGAAAATCTTAATATGTAATGTACTGGAAAATGTACTTATTTCCATGCGTAAGCCCTTAACTTTATGGGTCATGGTATTGTACATTATTATGTATTCACATATACCACTTAACTTTATAGTTTAGAATTTTAAAAGAAGGCATGCATCTTAGGAGTTCTAGTGATTATTCCATATATAAGAGATTAGCCTTAGGAAAGACTTTATCTGAAATAACTTTAGTGATAGCATTATGTTAGAGAGTTCTTGATTATCATAAGAGACATCACGTTCGATTTGTCCTAATCATCATGCTCTAATTTTCTTCTTTATAATCTTTATCAGAAGAGAGTAATAGGATTATCGTGTCTTAAGAAATAATCAAGGATTTAATTTAAGAGCTAATTCTAATAGAAACTTTAAATAAAGCAAACATTTTAGGTTTAGGAATTAGAGTGGATGAGATATATGTAGAAACAAATTATAGTGAGTAAAATTATGGGTACTAAGAATAAGACAGACGAAATGATCATAAAATTAATTAAGGATCATTATGTGAAGAGATTGTGATATGTCTATTACTAACATCAAAATAATAGACTTAGTAAAATTCTACTTAAACAAAAACAAATCAGCTTTGGCCAGAAGTGTAATCATTTAAGTATGTGTGCAAAGTAATTGTGACAAATCAGCTTTGGCCAGAAATGAGACAATCACTTTAGTTATGCACTTGTCAAGCATGCTAAACATAAATGAATTAAATCAGCTTTGGCCAGAATTAAGACATTTCACGTGTGTAATGCATACTTAACATAGCTTTTTATAATACTTGAACAATAAATAGATGTATTAAATCAGCTTTGGCCAGAAATGATACATCAGAAGCTCATTCAAGTTAAGCTAGTTTGGTTTTGTAAAACATTATTTGATCCTTATTAATTAACTAAGTATTAACAAAACCAAGTATTTAATAGCAAACCACCTGTTAGCGCGGATCGAACTTGTGCGATCAGTAATGCCTTGTGCGATCGGTAATGCCTTGTGCGATCGATAAGGCCCAAAACTTGTGCGATGTAAATAAAGCCCAAGTCTTGTGCGATCAGTAATGCCTTGTGCGATCGGTAATGCCTTGTGCGATCGATAAGGCCCAAAACTTGTGCGATGTAAATAAAGCCCAAGTCTTGTGCGATCAGTGAGGCCCAAAATTTGTGCGATCAGTGAGGCCCAAAACTTGTGCGATTAGTCAGGCCCAAGTTTTGTGCGATCAGCACTATCTTGTGCGATCCACAGGTCTTGTGCGATCCATAAGTTCTTGTGCGATTTCCCTTGTGTGATTGTCTTGTGTGATCAGATCATATCTGATCTGATCTTGTGCGACTAAAGGGACTTGTGCGACATGTTGATAATTTCGAATCCTCTCTTTAAGGCTGTTTATTGTGATAATTAACTAAAACTCGAAATTTAAGGGATTTTTGGGATAGTATTTCCTATTTTATTAATGATCTAAACTTATCAAATATTTCGAAAATAATAACTGAAAATCCTTTAACATTTTTTTCGAAATTTTAATAGATAAGATTAAGATCAAAATCATGAAAAACACCCACTAATCCAAATTATATTCCAAATCTTAGGGAATTTTCGAGTTTTATTAGAACATTATTATGAACCCTAAAAAAATAAAAACATAATTCTGGGTTCCGAAATCTAGATTTTAATAATTCTGTTATCAGATTTCGAATATTAGTTTTACCCATTATGATTTCGAATCAATATATTAACCAACTTCTTCCGAAAACAGTGATTTCGGCAACAAGGACTCGAAAACAGCCGAGAACTTTTAAGGCTTTAAAATTTCGTTTTCCAGATTTTTGATCCCAGAATAATGGATACAAAATCAGAACTGATTTATCAACATATGCTCTGATACCACATGTTGATCAGTTCTGTTTAAACATAATGGAAAACATGAATAACATACCTTTGATTGCATCAGCACAGGTAGAGAATCCAGATGTAGACACAGCAACAGAGTTTGACATGATTGTCAGGTTGATCTGGTTCCTCCTTAGGGTGTAAAGTGATGATGGTGATGAACCGAAAGTATGGTTGATTTCGGTTGTGGAGAGAGAGGGACGAATTGTGATGTTATGTTATTAGGTTGTGTGTCTAACCCATAACCTCTCTAATAATCTCCTTATATATACACCTAAGAGGAAACCCAATTAGTTAATAAGGTTAATATGGTCCATCAACAATTACCAACTAATTATTAATAGGTTATTAATATATTTTGATCTATATTATATAAATGATAATGATGGCTACTAGATTAAATATAAATAAATAAATATTTAATCTTACAAAACATACTCACTATCCCTCGTTCTTGTTTCAACCCCGCAAGAATTTCTAATATGTTTGAATAAAGATAAATTACCACTATAATGATGTTCAAACGCAGTATTTACTAACCATAAGATGGACCACAGTCAAGTGTCTATTCCCGTGTCTATCAATTCTTCAGAATAGTCATACCTTGCCCTTTGTTATGAGATTCTTGTATCAATTAATTATCGAATCAATTAAGTAGCTTCATCTTGTTCTTGAAGTTTGCACGAACCTAACAAATGCCCTAATTATCTGCATTAATAACAAAGTACTTGGTTCAAACGTTCCTTCCTTAATAACTTTTTCACTTTCTCATATGTGAAGTATTGGCATGACATTGTCACCTTTGTTGGATTGGTAACTTTAGATCGTTGAGTGGCTCTGATACCACTTTGTTTGCAACAACGGAAACACTTAATACAAGTGGTGATGATGATCAAGTATGATAAGAGAATCACTATCGAATAAGCAAAAAGGACCATCAAATATGTTTGTTATTGAATGTCTTGGTAGTTATTACATAATACATAAGATCATATGATGTTGACGGTTAACTTGGAGAGTTATCACCGGTTCAGATTTGGCGCCATTAAACGTGGTATTATCTTTTCCGGTTCAGATTTGGCTCCACTAGTAATGGAATTCCATCACTTACAAAATCCACTCAAGTTTCACCACGTCATCGAGTTTCATTCCATCACTAGTGATGGATTTTAGTGGAAATGACCATCACTAGTGATGGTTTTTTTTAAATATAAATTAACAATATGTCAATAAAATTATAAATTATAAATTTCATTTAAATAAATCCTAAATTACAAACTAAAAAAACTAAACATTGCAAATTAAAAAAAAAACCTAAATATCTACGGCATCTCCCAACCTCACTTTTCACATATCTCGCATTTGCATTAAAGTACGATCGACTTAAACGGTTCATCGAGATTGTTGTGGGGTTGTAAAATTCAAAAACAGTTTTTTGTTTTTTAAAATAAAAAATACAGTTTTATGTTTTATAAAATAAAAAAAAAACAGTTTACGGTTTATAAAAAATAAAAAAAAACAGTTTTTGGTTTTAAAAAAAGTACCAATTGAGTGAAGCAAGCGTTAAATTTACTTATTTTTCGGTTCAAATCTCCCCACTTCGAAATCATTTGATCCATGTTTCGTACAGTAGAACCGGGAAGTTTGGCAAAATGAGATATAACTCGTCTTCAAAACAAGTCTCTTTTTTGTTCATTCGAATGTTTTTTTTGTTTTTGTTTTCAGAGATGTGCAAGTATGCCTTGACCAAGGCGATCTCCTCCTCCTAGCTCCTCCAAGCTCTCTGAGCGGATGTTGGGACGATTTCAGCTTCTTGTTTGTCTTCTTCTTCTTCTACTTGAATCGGTTCACTATCGTCATGGTCATCAAGTTGTTGTTGTGCTTCGCAGTATGCACAAGCGAATTGGTGGATGAGATTGTTATCTTCTAGTGTGTCGACGTTGAAATGATGGGTTTGAAACGGTTGTGTTTGAAATTGTTGAGGTTGAAATGGTTGAATGAAAGGTTGGTTTTGATACGGTTTGGTTTGAAATGGTGGAAATTGTTGGGTTTGAAAGGGTTGGTTAGGAAACAATTAGGTTTGAAATGGTGGGTTTGGGTCGGGTTCGTCTTGGAACAGAAATCTCGCCGGCTCGCCAACATTAGCTCGAACCTTCGGTCGTACGGGTTTTTTCTTCGAACCCGAACCTCGTTTGCTTGAAACTTCCCTTATCGGTTGAATTGAATTTTTTTGAAGTTTGAAAGATTGTATTTTTTGTGTTGGAATGATTGTATTGTTTTGCTATTTTAAATTGAAAGATTGTATTTTTTGTGTTGGAATGATTGTATTGTTTGATATTTTAAATAATTGTATTGTGTGTATATATATATAGCAAAATAAAAACAAACGGTCAAATTTTTCACCAACGGTCATTTTCAACGTTCCAAAATTTGAAATTCAACGAGTGATGATGAGGACGCGTTATCTAATCCACGCGTGAACAAATGAGGTGGCGGCGGTGTTTCACTGTCTTCAACGCGTGAAGAAGAGTGACCACGGGGCGCCCCTGGTCCTCTAATAATTAAATTAACTTATGTAACGAGAATAACAATAACAATGATAATATTCACACACCAAGGCTGTCTATTTGCACACTTAGGGTTTATATACACTGCGTCTAGCTCTATACGCAGCGTATAAGTTGCATTGAATTCAGAGCCTGCCCAGCAATCATTGGCACAGACAACCAGAGTTTATATATGTTGCGTATAGAGCTATACGCAGTGTATATAACCCATGAGAATTTTGTTTGGTTATTTTGATGTAGTTGTGGTATAAATTCTCACCTGGTTCCAAGGTTAAATCGTTTAAAATATATAACCGTTAATGTTATACCATTAATTTTATATACCGTTAATATTTTGAAAAACATATATACGGTTCGAATATATTATATTGTTATCGTTTAAATTAAATTATTATACCACGTCTAATGCGGTTCGAATGCTATAAAGATTTAAATATCATACCGTTAATTACTTTTAAATACTTGTGTACAATTCGAATATATTATGACGTTTCCATACTATATCGTTAAAATTAAACCGTTAAATATTTTGAAATATCCGAGTACGGTTCGAATATATTATATCGTTTCAATATAATTCCGTTTAAATTAAATTATTATACCAAGTATCGGTGCGGTTCGAATATTATACCGTTGAAGATTTTTATACCGTTAATTTTATTAAATTACTAGGGTACGGTTCAAATATATTCTACCGTGTTTCCATATTATACCATTTAAATTAAAATATTATAGCAGTTTTATATTTTTATAACGTTAATTGTTTTGAAATACTCGAGTACAGTTTGAATATATTACACCGTTTCCATACTATACCGTTTAAATTAAAATACTATATTGTTTCAATACGACTGAATATGATATATTTGTCTAAGTTTAATATATACAACATAAGTTTATACATACATAAGGTTTGAAATATGTTACGTGGCTCCATGTTTTGAGCTGTCAGCTGCTCCACCAGCTTGTATTCGATTTCAGTAAATCTTCGTACAAACGCGTGGCCCAACAGACTCTGTGCAGGTTTGTGATTATGTTTCGAGTCCTCCACGACTAACCCACACGTGTCATTCGTCACATCCCGCACAACGAGTAATGAAAATAGGCAACCAATTTTTTTGCTGCCAGCTTTCCTAACTATTGCTTTACTACGGTGCTCATCACCACAGTCACACACAAGCCATACCATCCCCGTACTAGCACCAATATTCTTCGATCGAGTGGTCACAATAATATAACCATTCTTCTTTCCTGTTGCTTGTACCCAGTTCTTCAGATCAATTAGAGACATGAAACGCTAAAAAACAATTACGTTATTTAACAGTAATAATAACAATAATAATTTTTATAATTTTAACAACAACAATAATAATAATATTTTAACAACAACAACAACAACAACAACAATAATAATAATAATAATAATAATAATAATAATAATTTAACAATAATAATAACAATGATAATAATACTTATATTTTTAACCATAATAATAACAATGATAGTAGTAGTAGTCATGGTTGCAAAAGTCGCTAAGCGCTCCCTAGTCGGTCGACCGGGGAGTTGAGAGTACTCGGTCTACGCGGAGAGTACTCGGGGAGTACTCGGACATGTTAAATTATAAAGAAATTACTTTTTGGATATTAAATATATGTCAAATAACACAAATTTACTAACATTTATAACAAAATACATGAAAATGATATTCATTCTTTAATATGGTAGACATAGAAATTATGTTATATTATTATTTAAGTCAAACTAGGCCCGAGTTGGCCTACTAGATCCAATTATGGCCTAGTTTAACCGCATTTGACCGCCTCCGAGTAATTAGGCGGAGTCAAAGAAAGTCGCCTCGGCAGCCTGCCTTGTAGCGACTACTCGGGGAGTACTCGGCCTTGGAAACCTTCTTTTACAACCACGGTAGTAGTATTTTAACAATAATAATAATAATACTTATATTTTAAACAATAATAATAACAATGATAGTATTTTAACAATAATAATAACAATAATAATAATAATGATAATCATATTTTAACAATAATAATAACAATAATAATAATTTTAACCTGATTTTGAAACAGATTTTCCGGTAGAGGGGTGATAATCATCATACAGTGGTGTGTTCGGAGGCTCATCACCATATCCACCGTATCCTCCGTATCCACCGTAATCTGGATACGCCGGGTAATATGGTTCATCAATTGGCTCATCTCCGTATCCGCCGTATCCATCGCAATCCGTATACGATTGTTGTGACGGGTAATATGGTTCATCAGCAGGCTCATCTCTGTAGCCATCGTATCCATCCGGATTACCTTGTTGCACGTATGAAGATTCACACCCGTATCCGTAATCAGGACACACTTGATGCGCCAGGTAATATGGTTCATCAACAGGTGGAGTCAGAGACTCGTTCAAGTCAGGCAACTGAGCATCATTCAAGTCTGGAAACTGTATCTTTTGATCAACAGGGACGCCAGACACAACCTCCTCCTCCTCATTAGCATCATTCATTCCCCACGAGTCGTTAGAATACTTCTTATCGAAATAATTGTTGCGCCAAAATGATGACATTTCCACAATCGATCAAGAAATTATAACAGAAGAAATGAACTAGAATAATTGTTTTGTTTTGAATTCGTAGGCAAGGCAGATGATGTCTAAATAGGAATTTGAATTCACATTTATCAGCCGCGTATAGATCTATCGCGGCGTATACCTTTATTCACATTCCTATACAACATCGTATCAATGTCAAATATGTCAAGCATACGCTGCGTATAGCTCTATACGCACCGTATAGATGCCTCGTATATTTGTTGCGTATAGCTCCATATGTAGCGTATGTCAGACAGATTTGACAATGTACTAAGTTGTCATGTACCTGTCCAGTACATACGTTGCGTATGGCTCTATACGTAGCGTATATATGCATGATTTAACAGTGTACGAGGTTTGACTAAGTAGTCATGTATGAACCTTGTATTTACGTTGCGTATAGGTCTATACACAACGGATAAGGTACGCTGCGTATAGGTCTATACGCAGCGTAAGTAAAGGTAGGGTTTGGTGTGCAAATAGCTATGTTGGTGTGCAAATATGTAGACCCTGATAATAATAATAATAAAGTACTCCCTCCGTCCCATTAAAAGTGTCATATTTTGAATTTTCAAAGTCTTTATTTATAAACTTTGACCTTAAATAATTTTGTTTGTGTTAGATAATACTTGATGAAAGTTATATGATTTGAGTGTGTTTTACAAGTGTTTTTATCGGGTTAATTTTCATCAAGTTTTATATAACACAAAAAATATATAATTAAAGTCAAAGTTTATAAATAAAGACTTTGAAAATTTAAAATATGACATTTTTAATTTTTAATGGGTTAAATACTAATGTGGCCACACAGAGTGCAGATCTCCACGACCGGGGTTGTCCCTAGTGTGACCACGTGGATTGCGTGTAGATTCAAAATTTGTTTTGGGAGTTGGAAGTTATTTTTTTTTCAGTTTTCAATAGAATTCCCATGATCTTTTATTAGACCGCCCGTAGTGGGGCGTTTTTTTTTTTAAATTAAAAAAAAAACGCCTGATAACGCCCATACCCCCATTACGGTAGGCGTTTTGTGGCGTTTTGTCGAAAAAAATGGGTCCGGCGTTTTATTTAAAATGCTTGCACAATGTTTGACCAACCAATCAGAACTCAACAACGGCTAGTTGTTTTTTTTAACCTTTTACCTATATATATATATATATAAACTCATTCATTTTCAACAAAAACTGTCTCAAAAACTCTCTAAAAAAACACAACCATTTTATAAAAAACTTGATAGATTCTCCTAGTTCTTCATCCATGGTAAATTTTTACTACAACGAGTATTTTGCGGATGGCGATGGTTCCACCGATGAGGACGTTGAGCAAGAGGCGGTTACGAGTGCTTGTCAACTAGCGGTGAGATATGTCAAGCATTGTCGTCGCCCCCAAGCAGAAAAAAATAAAAGAGGTTATATTGAAGCCCAGGCGTCAATGGAAGAAAGAGTGAATAATGCGCGAGAGTTGCGTTACGAACCGTACCATTCCCAGTTAATGGTTGATTTGGTACACCACGCATGGTCTGTTCGGTATGTACCACCTGAGGGAGAGGAAGAAACGGAGGACGAGGAAGACGAAGTTGGCGAGGGTGAAGAAAGCGAAGACGAAAACTAGTGTTTTTTTTTTATTTAATCGGATTTTAATTTTTTTTATTTCTAGTATTGTATTTTTTTTTAATTTAATGAAGTATTTAAAGTTTAAAAAAAAATTGTGAAATGATTGCATGGGCGTTATTGGAATAATGCCCCACTACACCACTTTATGCTATAATGCCCCATACTGACTAGGATAACACGTGTCGAATAATGCCCCATGATAGAGTCATTATTTTGATTTACCACTACACATGGTCTTAGAAGTGGTAGTCTACTAGTCTACTTGTCAAGAAGAAATTTTAATAGTCTGCTTGTCAAGAAGAAATTATATTAAAATGATCATGACCTAATCATCCGTTCGTCATTCAACTCCTCTTTTCTAAAAGAAAAGATCTCATTGGTTTAGTTGAAATATTCTATTTGAATCGGCTCTATTCAATATGTAATTGATTGCTCTATAATCGTATAAATTCCAACCGTAAGCAGTCCAAACCGTGGATATCATTCACAACAATGGCTGCCACCAACGATCATAAGCAGCTGCATGTGGCGATGTTCCCATGGCTTGCTTTTGGTCACATCATCCCTTTCCTCGAACTCTCAAAATTTATAGCCCAAAAGGGTCACAAAGTCTCGTTTCTTTCGACCACTAGAAACATAGAACGTCTCCCCACCCTCCCTTCCCACCTCTCCCCACTCATAAATCTTGTTAAACTTACTCTTCCACATGTTCAAGAGCTGCCCCAGAATGCCGAGGCTACCATGGACCTCCGCACTGGTGAAACTCATGAACACCTGAAGAAAGCCTTTGACGGTCTACAGCCAGAGGTCACTCGGTTTCTTGAGGAAGAGTCACCAGACTGGATTATTTATGATTTTGCTCCCTACTGGCTGCCGTCTATCGCGGCTAGCCTTGGAATATCGAAAGCCTTCTTATCAATGCCAAACGCATGGTTCATCGCTTTTAGGGGACCGTCGCTGGACTTGATAAATAATACTGATGGTCGAACAACGGATGAGGATTTCATGACACCGCCCAAATGGGTTACCTTTCCGAGCAAACTATACTACCGGAAGCATGAGGCTAAATGGATGGTGGACAGGCTTTCTGTGAATGCTTCTGGTGTTTCAGATGCATATCGTTCGGGGATGGTTTTGAAGGGATCTGATTGTTTATTTATAAGACATAGCTATGAATTCGAACCCCAATGGCTAACCCTTTTGGAGGAGCTTCACCACATACCAGTGGTGCCCGTGGGATTAATGCCGCCCGAAACACCCACCAACGTCGGCGATGAGACGTGGGTGACAATTAAGAAGTGGCTCAATGGTCAACAAAAAGGTCATGTGGTGTATGTGGCACTAGGAAGTGAGGTTATGCTGAGCAAAAGCGAGCTGGCGGAGTTAGCTTTAGGCCTCGAGCTCTCTGGGTTGCCATTCTTTTGGGCTCTTAGAAAGCCGGTAGGTTCCACCGAGTTAAACTTGCCAGATGGGTTCTTGGAACGAACTAGTGACCGTGGGGTGGTATGGAAGAGTTGGGCACCTCAGTTAAAAATACTACGCCATGAGTCGGTGGGTGGTTTCTTGACTCACTGTGGTTGGAGTTCAATAGTGGAAGGGCTCATGTTCAGTCACCCTCTAATTATGCTACCGTTTGTGGTGGAACAAGGTTTGAATGCTCGAATACTAGTGGACAAACAGGTGGGAATCGAGATACCACGAAATGAGGAAGATGGCTCCTTCACCAAGGAGTCGGTGGCCAGGTCAGTGAGGTCAGTTGTAGTCGAGGATGAAGGGAAGATCTACAAGGCGAATGCGATGAAGTTGAGTCAAATATTCGGAGACACTGAGCTGGAACAAAACTATATTAACAATTTCATAGACTATTTGGAAAAGAAGAGGCGTGTGGTTAGTATGTGAGTTGTTAGGTTTGCTTACTTGATCAAATGTTATTTGAATAAATGAAGTATTTTGTTCTGCATGTATGAAATCAGTGTTTGATATGTTGAATCACCATGTGTTTTGTGGATCCATGTTTTTCTGAGTTAGAGTCCCCATACCTCATACCCTAAATTATAGGAAAAAACTTAAGTAAACGATATAGGTTCACTATTCATCCTTAAAATCACTGACTTTTAGTCGCATGTAATAAGTTTTTAAAAAACAAACAAATTATATGGATGAGCATAAGGATTCCAATCTTCCATTATAAGTTCTCTAAATAGATTAGTTGATACCTGCTCATCACTCAAACACATTTGTTAGAATATATTAATATTTATTTCTTGTAATATAACTATTTGCTATATTTATTGCTTGTAATATAACTATTTGCTACGGTAGATTATTAGACTATCTCCACTGCGTTCAAACCATGAACGTCTGAGATGATGTGGATTTCATCCATATTTACAGGTGCATTAAAGCCCATCCAAATTATAAGCAGATCACTCCGTCTGCAAGGGCTAGTAAATCTTGGTTCTTGTGCCATTAATTCATATATATTTATTTTACTCTTTGTCAACAAATTCTCAATTAAATTATTCCAGCATCTTAGCCCTATAATATATTCACAACTTTATATATGGACTACATTTATTTGTTTTTTCAACTAATCCACTATATTCGATTGATCCAAAATTAAAAGAAAAAATGGGAGTAGTTTTTCAGTTTATTTTTAATATGTTTTTTCTTTAAATCTAGTTTATTTTTATGTAATGTAGTTTCTAGTTTTTATAATGTACTTTACCTTTTATTTTAGGCAATTTCAATATTATGTTTTTTTTTTTTTTTTTTTAAATAAAACCTTTTTTTTTTCATTTTTATTACTTTTATATATAAAATACTGGCCGAGTTACATCAATATCGCAGGTAAGCGAGCAACAAGCTGCGCCGCTACCCCTTTCTGAATAGCAAACCCTAGCCTATTAAAGACAAACCTCTGCCCCCTGTTGATGAGCAACTGCTGTCAACAACCTTTTGGACCCTAGTTAACAAACGGATAGCTTCTGGAGCTAGGGAGCCAAAGGTGTCAAAGGCGAAGGGGACAAATGCATGTTGGTTATCAAATCCTTATTCAAATCCTTACTTCTATTTATTTATTTTAAAGAAAAAAAAACAAGTGATGTGGAAATATAAGGATGTGTAAAAAGGATGTTTGTATGGTTGGAGAAGAAATTAAGAAGTTTTAAGGATTCTAAGGATTTTTAAGGATTTATAAGGATATGATGAGGCAGCTGACTAGGCAGCTAAGGGCGCCTAAGAACACACTTAGCATTGGAGATAGTCTTATATCTATTGTTTATAACCTAACATAATTTTATTGATGAAAGAATTTCGTATATCTATAGTTTGAAAAAAAAAAGTTTTATCACAACTATATCTTCCTAATAACATGAGAAAATAGCATTGAGATCTTTATTGGCGTTTGGAACATTTTTTTTTAAACTGTTAAAATTGCAGCCGAAGTAAATACATGCAAAGATTTTAAACTCTTCAAAAAATACCTAAAAAATCAAAAGCATGGGACTTAAATGATACACAAGTGTTTAAAATATAAGTGTTCGGATTCCAGTTCTATTCTTGAAAAACAAATTATTTTGGCTGACGTGTTTTATTAATTTATACATACACTATCATTATTAAAACAATACAAAATTGTTTAAAACAGCCGAGTAGGTAGAAGTCTTTTAAAATTGTTTATTGTCATTTAAAAAAGAGAAATTGTCACTACAAGAAAGCAGAGCTTTAGGGGCGACAATTGTCGCCCCTATTGATACAGAAAATCGCCTCTAAAGGTATTAGGGGCGACATGTCGCCGCTAAAATGTCGACCCTAATGCCTCGTCATTATTGACCTTTAGGGACGACAATTGTTGTCGATAATGATGTTGAATCTTTAGGGGTGACAATTGTCGCCCCTAAAAGTTCATTGCTGACGTCAGCATATGACCTCATGGTTATACATTTAGGGACGACTTTTGTTGCCTCTAAAAGTCCATTCCTGGAAAAACTAGATTTTTTTTTTATTTCTGGCTTTTTCCATTTTTTCAAATACCAAAACCTGCTGATCTTTTCCAGACATACCGAACAATTCTAACCCAAACATAAAACCAATATCAAATCAAAAATAAGCCATAATAACATCACGTTTCTTAGTCTAGTTAAGTTATAAGTCTAAAATAAAACATAATAAACATCAAGTTCCCTTTTTCATCATTCTTGATCCTCATCCAGTTGTCTTCATTGCCATTCTTTGAAGCCTTCTTCGAGTTCATGAATTTTGAGAGGCGTTCTAAAAAACTTTCGCTTTTAAACAAACCATCAAGGAAATCCTACAAAATAAGATATAGATTATAAGTTCAAACAAACTACATATGTCCAAGCACAACATTAACCAAATGGGTCATTAAACCGAGCCCACTATAACACTTAAGACATCCAACTTTTAACCTAATCGGTAAATAGATGATATTAAACGTTATATAATAGCTTTTGTTTATTTTATTTGAAGAATCTGAATAGTATTAATCATATATACAAATCAACTCTTGTAAAACTATATATATAAAAAAATTAAAGATAAAACAACAAAAAAGACCAATTTTGCCATCATATACCTGTGTGTCGAGCTTCGGTGTCCAACTCAATAATTTTTCCAAGGTTGATCTTCGACATGACCGGAAGAAGCTTCTGGATCATGTGAAGTTGTAAACTTATGTCAAACTCAGACATCTTTTCCCGATCGGGAACCGTCATCTCCGTTTCACGATCGCAGATAATCACACCCTCGTCAACATCATAAATAACTGGCTCCTGAATCATAAAAACGGATAGATGATCAGAATACAAGCGTACCAAAAGTGACGACAGGCACATATGGTTTTGAGTCAAACCTTCATTTTGACTTGTTTAGGTTTTGCTTTTATGCAGGCTCGACAAGAGCACTCCCCTTGGCACACGGGACACTCCCTCTTGACAGTTTTCTTACAATATAACCTAAATGTATTCAAACAACGGAAAATTAAGTTCGTAGAATTTGATTCGAAAAAGGTAATTTTATTTTCAACTTCATTTACTGCAAAATTTCCAATGGAGCATAATGCATACGTCTTCCGTTATATAATCAACATACGGAAATTAAGTAAGAATATGAATATATCCATAGAAATGCCAAAGGAATGTTAAAATGATAGGGTAAAACAGACCTTGTGTCGATGCATTCTTGACAAAAGAAATTCTTCTTGCAAGTTGAACACTTTACGAGAACACAAAAACTAGAAAATCCGCACCAATGGCACTTCTTGACTATCTTCGCTTTGATGTTCTTCGTCTTGACAATCTTTGTGACAACTCGAATTTTAGAACCTTTTGTTGTGTGCTTGAACGTTTAGCGACTAACCGATTTGATGATTTAATGAATACATGTGAACTTATATGACTATGTGTTATGTTATGTGTATGCTTTGTGTATGTATGCGGGTATGTATATGAACCGAGTGAACCGTAACATGTGGGCCGGTTGGGCCACACACACACCCCTTAGCCTATTTCGAAGCCCATTAGGGTGCACAAGTGAAACAAGTATATAATCCTCATGATACCCACACTTGTCATTTTGGACAACACTCATACTCTCCTCTACACACACACTCCTCATCCTCTCACTAAAACCCTAAGTCACAACATTGTCTCTCCTTCATTCTCGGATCCAATCGACAACCGTAAGAAGCTCTCGGATCGTCTCTCACACACACCGGTTGGAAGCTTCACTCACACCTTTGAACCCACACTTGAACCGGTTAGTGAATTTATGATGTTTGTTGTTGTTTAATAATGGTATGAATGATAGAACTTAACTAGTGTAGTGTATGCTTGATGATGTTTGTGAACCGGATGTGTATTGTGTTTTGAGTTGATAATGATGTATGATTTTCGGTTGATGATGATGATTTGATAACATGTTGCTTGTTAAGGTTCATACATGATAGATATATATCCTCCTTGAATAACCGATGTTAAGATTGTTGTTGTTCATCTATGATGTATATGCTTGATTTCTAGACAAAGTCATGATTAGAGTGGTTGCTAATGTTTCATGATAACTTAACATATGAATAAGTAGAAAAATGTTTGAATATGGTGCTATTATGTTCTCGGATTGAATATGTGAATGATAAGGATCATTGGTGCATTAAACTAAGTAGATTATGTTGACATAAATCGGTTTAATGAGCTTGTTTGTTCAAAAGATGAAAACCCTAAAGATGAACATGATGAACACATGAAGAACTTGTTGAATATCATATGAATATGTTGAATATTTGAAATCTGATATGTTTGATCCATTTTTAGTAATTTGCTAGACAAGAAACATGTTTAAGGATTTTGGTTGGATAGTACAAACTGTTACATGAAATCAGAATGTTAGTGGGTAGTACACTGTACCGAATCAGCTCCTGTCCAACCGAAACCATCAGTTGCGACTCGAAACCATGCACGATGAGTCGAAATCTCCCGGTTGCGACACAGATTGCGAGTCGCAAACACCTGGTTGCGACTCGAAACCACACATGATCAGCACACCAAATTGGTGACTCGGAACCACAGTTGCGAGTCCAGTTGCGACTCGTAACCAAAACAGCACGAACCGAAACCGTGGTTGCGAGTCCGGTTGCGACTCGAGCCCATGTGCATGTACACACTATTTGGGCTCTCACTGTTACGGGCCGAAGTGCTTGGGCCGGACTATTGGGCCTTGTTCGCTTGTATACTGAACTCATAAGTGTCTTTGTGAACCGTATGGTTATGAGTGTATGCCATAAATTATACCTGCATGCTACCTGCTATTATACGTGTATGCCATACGTGCACTACTTGAATACGAACCTGATTGTATGATACAACTATGATAGGACGTGAGTAGCCACAACATTGCTTGTTTGACTTTTCTGTGTTTCTACCGAGCAAACCAAGGTGAGTTCACACCCTCTACAAAGCATGGGATTCCCAGGGGTCGGGAATTGGGGTTAAGGAACTGGGTTCCTCGTCCTCCTTGGGTAGGACAGCAAAGGTTCAGGAATGTAATTCCTCGTCCTCACGGACAGATAACTCGTACTAGACCAAAACTCTATCACGAAGTCCCTCATCTTTGTATCGACTTAATCGCCGAGGCCAATGGCGAGCGGGTCATTAGTTAGATAGCGCTATTTAGGTTTGACAAACCTCACACCGTGCCGCAGAGGACGGGCGTGAACTAATGGACTACTGGCACGTCAATGATGATAGACATTGACAGTTCAGGGCACATAAACATGACTACAGTCAGCAGTCGATATGGTAACGAGTCTAGTAGATACATGGGGTAGCCCCCACGGCCGAAATGCCAGATAACTACACGGGGTAGCCCCCACGGTTGGATTGCCAGAGTAACCGGGAATAAACAAGTCACGTTTTTAACTATGGGGTAACCCCCACGGCAGGATGCCAGCTAAAGGAAACTGTTTTCGAAACAACTTAAAACGAACACCCAACCGTGAACTCACTCAACTTGTTGTTGACTCGTTACTACATGCTTTGCAGGTCCTTAGGTTCTTAGCTGGAGCTTGCATGGAGGAGGATCGTTGTGGGACATGGACGACTGTGTGCCATGTTAAACTATGAAACAATTAAACTTATGTTTTGATTTAAGACTTATGCTTCCGCTTGCAACTTAACTATGTTTTGTTTGAACACCAATTGTATTGGGTGGATTTTTATAACTACTTATATGCTTGTTCAATATGATTGGTGGCTGGATCCTGGTCAGTCACGCCTTCAAGCGGTGGTATTCCGCAGGTGGATTTTGGGGGTGTGACAGATTGGTATCAGAGCCATTGGTTATAGAGAACTTGGTTTTAATAAAGGGGAAAACGTTTTTGTTAAAACCAGACTATAACCTGTACAGTGCTCAACGGTCCACAACGATGCTTCACTCCACATGCAAGGCTCGACATTCTAGGTGATATGATCTGTGTATATATTGCCTACTTGCTAGTTACATAGTACATTGCTTATGGTATACTTGGTTAGTGTAACTACTGTTGCTTGAACACGTGCGTGCTTACTCTATCCTATCATTGTACTTTCGCGAAACCCCTCTCACTCACGTTCTTCTTGATATGAAGATCATGTCTGGACGCGTTAACCTGACACAAGCCCAGTTGACGGCTCTGATCAACGAACGAGTTGCCGCAGCACTTGCAGCTGCACACGCAGGAGGTATATCCTGCAGTCCGAACTCATTCTAGGATCTTTAGGATCCTACTCTCGTGAACCAACCTTTGTGTTAAACTCTGTCTTTTCTTTCGCCTACGATAGGTCAGCATGTTCAGCCACCCGTGTGCACTTTTAAGACTTTCATGGACTGCCGACCAACTACTTTTAGCGGCACTGAAGGAGCAGTAGGTCTCCTACACTGGTTTGAGAAGCTAGAATCTGTGTTCGAAATGTGTGAATGCCCTGAGGCGCGCAGAGTGAAGTATGCTACTGGTACTCTCGAGGGTTTAGCCCTCACATGGTGGAACGCTCAGGTTCAGATGCTGGGGTTGGTTGCTGCCAACGCCACCCCATGGGAGAATTTTAAGGAAATGATCAAAGAAGAATACTGCAGTCGTGATGAGATTCACAAGCTGGAAGTGGAGTTCTTCAACCTCAAGATGACGGGGTCGGAGATTGAAGCTTACGTGAAAAGGTCGAACGAACTGGCAATTCTGTGCCCTACTATGGTGGATCCTCCCATCAAACGCATCGAACTGTTTCTTCAGGGCTTAGTGCCAGAAATCCAAAGTCATGTGACTTCAGCGAACCTCGCCACCTACCAGCAAACCGTTCAGTTGGCTCACCGTCTCACGGATCAGGCGGTGGAGCAGAACAAGTTACCAAAACGCATAGGTGCTGCAACTACTTCTGGTACCTCTAGTGACAACAAACGGAAATGGGATGGAACTTCAAGTAAGGGTTCGACTTCTGTTCAGTCCCAGTCTCAGCAGAGAAAGACTGAGGACTACAAGAGCCCTAATCAGCAATCGTCTGGTGGTGGATACAAAGGAAATCATCCCAAATGCAATCGCTGCAGCCTGCACCACAGCGGGCCATGCACCAGGGGCAACTGTCATCGGTGCAACAAGCCCGGTCACGCTGCAAAGGATTGCAGGAGCTTATACCCCGCCAACCAGAATCGTCAGCAAGCTCAACAGAACCAGCGCCAGCAGCAGCAGCAAGGTGATAACAAAGGGTGCTTTCAGTGTGGAGCTGAGGGCCACTTCAAGAGAGATTGTCCCCAACTGAACAGGAACCAGAACAACAACAACAACAATAACAACAATCAGGGGAATGGTAACAATGGGAACAACAACAACAATGGCGCCAGGGGGCGGATGTTTGTGATCGGCCAAGGTGAAGCAAGGAATGACCCCAATGTTGTGGCGGGTAAGTTCCTTCTCGACGACTTTTATGTTTCAGTTTTATTTGATTCGGGCGCCGATACTAGCTACATGTCACTAGAAGTTAGCCGAATGCTTAAGCGTATTCCAACCCCTTTGAACAACAAGCACACCGTAGAGCTAGCAAATGGTAAGAGTTTAGAAGCCACACACGTAGTCAAGGGTTGTAAGGTTATTCTCGCTGACCAGACCTTCTCTATCGACCTCATTCCTATTGTCTTGGGTAGTTTCGACGTTGTCATTGGGATGGATTGGTTGTCCCAACACCGAGCGGAGATTCTTTGCAACGAGAAGGTTGTCCGTATTCCAGGTCCCGGTGGTGAACCTCTCATGATTCATGGCGACAAGATGAGTGCTGTTGAGAACGTCATTTCTCTCCTTAAGGCCCAAAAGTGCTTGCGAAAGGGCCACACTGCCATTTTGGCTCTCGTTACTGACACCTCAGAAAAAGAAAAGAAGCTAGAAGACTTTCCAGTTGTACCCGATTATCCAGAGGTATTTCCTGAGGAATTACCTGGTCTTCCGCCTCGTCGCCAAGTCGAGTTTCAGATCGAACTAGCTCCTGGAGCTGCGCCCATAGCCCGTGCACCTTATCGTTTAGCCCCATCAGAGTTGAAGGAACTCTCTACGCAACTACAAGAGCTCTTGGATAAGGGTTTTATTCGTCCTAGCTCATCGCCCTGGGGAGCTCCAGTGTTATTTGTAAAGAAGAAGGACGGTACTTTCAGAATGTGCATCGACTACCGGGAACTCAACAAGGTGACGGTGAAGAATCGTTATCCTCTACCGCGGATCGACGACTTGTTCGACCAGCTGCAAGGGTCGAGCTACTATTCGAAGATTGATTTGAGATCGGGTTATCACCAGCTGAGAGTCCGGGAGGAGGACGTCTCCAAAACAGCATTCAGGACCCGATACGGGCACTATGAGTTTTTGGTCATGCCTTTTGGGATGACAAATGCACCTGCGGTTTTCATGGACTTGATGAACCGAGTGTGCAAGCCTTACCTGGACAAGTTCGTTATAGTCTTCATCGACGACATCCTGATCTATTCTAAGAGTCGGGAGGAACACGAGCAACATCTGCGACTTATTCTGGAACTCCTTCGAACAGAACAGCTTTATGCAAAGTTCTCGAAATGCGACTTCTGGCTTCGAGAAGTCCATTTCCTAGGCCACGTGGTAAACAAGGATGGGATTCACGTTGATCCATCCAAGGTAGACTCGATAAAGAACTGGCCTGCACCTCGTACACCAAAGGAAATTCGCCAATTCTTGGGTTTGGCGGGATACTACCGGAGATTCATAAAGGATTTTTCTAAGATTGCACAGCCTCTCACCTCACTAACGCAGAAGGGCGTTGTTTATCGCTGGGGAAACGCACAGGAATCAGCATTTCAGCACCTAAAGGATAGACTTTGTAGCGCACCTATCCTTTCCTTGCCGGAAGGCACAGACGACTTTGTGGTTTACTGCGACGCATCAATTCAGGGTCTTGGTTGCGTGTTGATGCAACGAGACAAAGTTATAGCCTACGCCTCACGCCAACTCAAGGTTCATGAAAAGAACTACACTACGCACGATTTAGAGCTGGGAGCTGTTGTTTTTGCACTTAAGTTATGGCGGCACTACCTGTATGGTACCAAGTGCGCCATCTACACTGACCACAGGAGCCTCGAGCATATCTTCAAGCAGAAAGAACTAAATATGCGACAACGACGATGGGTTGAACTACTGAATGACTACGAGTTCTCGATCAGGTATCACCCGGGCAAAGCCAATGTGGTGGCTGACGCCCTTAGTCGAAAGGACACTGCGCCTAAGCGCGTGCGAGCTTTACAACTCACGATCCATTCTAACCTTCCCTCCCAGATACGAGCTGCTCAGATAGAAGCATTGAAACCAGAAAACGTCAGGGCAGAAGCCCTACGCGGATCGAGGCAACGATTAGAACAAAAGGAAGACGGTGCTTACTACGTAACGGGACGCATTTGGGTCCCACACTATGGCAACTTACTAGAACTTGTGATGGATGAAGCACACAAGTCTCGCTACTCAGTACACCCTGGATCAGATAAGATGTATCATGATATCAAAACTACGTATTGGTGGCCTAGCATGAAGGCCCACATAGCGACCTACGTCAGCAAGTGTTTGACTTGTGCAAGAGTCAAGTCTGAATACCAGAAACCATCAGGCCTACTCCAACAACCAGAGATACCTCAGTGGAAATGGGAGCAAATTTCCATGGATTTTGTTACTGGCCTACCTAGATCCCAGCGCGGGAACGATACTATTTGGGTGATCGTGGATCGACTCACAAAATCTGCACACTTCTTGGCTATCAAGGAGACGGATAAGTTCTCCACTCTTGCAGAAATTTACCTCAAGGAAGTTTTTTCGAGGCACGGGGTGCCCACCTCTATTATCTCGGATCGAGATGCACGTTTTACTTCAGAGCTGTGGCAAGCAATGCACAAATCCTTTGGCTCGCGACTAGATATGAGCACAGCGTATCACCCTCAGACGGACGGGCAGTCCGAGCGCACTATTCAAACCTTAGAAGACATGCTTCGTGCATGTGTAATCGACTTTGGCAACCGCTGGGAAAAGCATCTGCCACTTGTGGAATTCTCGTACAATAACAGCTACCACACCAGCATTGGAGCTGCTCCGTTTGAGGCATTGTACGGACGTAAATGCCGGTCTCCTCTTTGCTGGGCAGAGGTGGGAGATAGTCAGATCACTGGTCCAGAATATGTGGTAGATACAACCGAGCAGATCGCTCAGATCCGAAAACGCATGACGGCAGCCCGTGAACGTCAGAAAGTTTACGCCGACATGGGCAGGAAGCCACTTGAGCTCCAGGTTGGGGAGCGGGTACTACTCAAAGTTTCACCCTGGAAGGGTGTGGTTCGTTTTGGTAAACGCGGTAAACTTAACCCACGATACGTTGGACCTTTCGAAGTCATTGAGAAAATAGGCAGGGTGGCCTACAGATTAAACTTACCAGCGGAACTCGGTGCAGTTCACAACGTTTTTCACGTGTCGAATCTGAAGAAGTGTCCGTCAGATGAGACCCACGTAGTTCCTTTGAAGGAACTCACTATCGACGAGCAGTTACGATTCGTCGAGGAACCAGTCGAGATCACGGACCGGGATGTTAAGGTCCTCAAGAGCACTAGAATACCTCTCGTTCGAGTTCGTTGGAACTCACGTCGCGGCCCAGAGTTCACCTGGGAGCGCGAAGATCAGATGAAACAAAAGTATCCCCAACTGTTCGCAAACAGTACACCCACTACTGAGGCCGAAGCTACGGAATTTCGGGACGAAATTCCAGATCAACGGGGGGTGGATGTGACACCCCAGGAAAACCGGGAAAACCATACAACTTAACTAGCTTCCTCAGTGAGTGCCTACCAAATTTCGGGACGAAATTTCTTTCAACTTGGGGATGTTGTGACAACTCGAATTTTAGAACCTTTTGTTGTGTGCTTGAACGTTTAGCGACTAACCGATTTGATGATTTAATGAATACATGTGAACTTATATGACTATGTGTTATGTTATGTGTATGCTTTGTGTATGTATGCGGGTATGTATATGAACCGAGTGAACCGTAACATGTGGGCCGGTTGGGCCACACACACACCCCTTAGCCTATTTCGAAGCCCATTAGGGTGCACAAGTGAAACAAGTATATAATCCTCATGATACCCACACTTGTCATTTTGGACAACACTCATACTCTCCTCTACACACACACTCCTCATCCTCTCACTAAAACCCTAAGTCACAACATTGTCTCTCCTTCATTCTCGGATCCAATCGACAACCGTAAGAAGCTCTTGGATCGTCTCTCACACACACCGGTTGGAAGCTTCACTCACACCTTTGAACCCACACTTGAACCGGTTAGTGAATTTATGATGTTTGTTGTTGTTTAATAATGGTATGAATGATAGAACTTAACTAGTGTAGTGTATGCTTGATGATGTTTGTGAACCGGATGTGTATTGTGTTTTGAGTTGATAATGATGTATGATTTTCGGTTGATGATGATGATTTGATAACATGTTGCTTGTTAAGGTTCATACATGATAGATATATATCCTCCTTGAATAACCGATGTTAAGATTGTTGTTGTTCATCTATGATGTATATGCTTGATTTCTAGACAAAGTCATGATTAGAGTGGTTGCTAATGTTTCATGATAACTTAACATATGAATAAGTAGAAAAATGTTTGAATATGGTGCTATTATGTTCTCGGATTGAATATGTGAATGATAAGGATCATTGGTGCATTAAACTAAGTAGATTATGTTGACATAAATCGGTTTAATGAGCTTGTTTGTTCAAAAGATGAAAACCCTAAAGATGAACATGATGAACACATGAAGGACTTGTTGAATATCATATGAACATGTTGAATATTTGAAATCTGATATGTTTGATCCATTTTTAGTAATTTGCTAGACAAGAAACATGTTTAAGGATTTTGGTTGGATAGTACAAACTGTTACATGAAATCAGAATGTTAGTGGGTAGTACACTGTACCGAATCAGCTCCTGTCCAACCGAAACCATCAGTTGCGACTCGAAACCATGCACGATGAGTCGAAATCTCCCGGTTGCGACACAGATTGCGAGTCGCAAACACCTGGTTGCGACTCGAAACCACACATGATCAGCACACCAAATTGGTGACTCGGAACCACAGTTGCGAGTCCAGTTGCGACTCGTAACCAAAACAGCACGAACCGAAACCGTGGTTGCGAGTCCGGTTGCGACTCGAGCCCATGTGCATGTACACACTATTTGGGCTCTCACTGTTACGGGCCGAAGTGCTTGGGCCGGACTATTGGGCCTTGTTCGCTTGTATACTGAACTCATAAGTGTCTTTGTGAACCGTATGGTTATGAGTGTATGCCATAAATTATACCTGCATGCTACCTGCTATTATACGTGTATGCCATACGTGCACTACTTGAATACGAACCTGATTGTATGATACAACTATGATAGGACGTGAGTAGCCACAACATTGCTTGTTTGACTTTTCTGTGTTTCTACCGAGCAAACCAAGGTGAGTTCACACCCTCTACAAAGCATGGGATTCCCAGGGGTCGGGAATTGGGGTTAAGGAACTGGGTTCCTCGTCCTCCTTGGGTAGGACAGCAAAGGTTCAGGAATGTAATTCCTCGTCCTCACGGACAGATAACTCGTACTAGACCAAAACTCTATCACGAAGTCCCTCATCTTTGTATCGACTTAATCGCCGAGGCCAATGGCGAGCGGGTCATTAGTTAGATAGCGCTATTTAGGTTTGACAAACCTCACACCGTGCCGCAGAGGACGGGCGTGAACTAATGGACTACTGGCACGTCAATGATGATAGACATTGACAGTTCAGGGCACATAAACATGACTACAGTCAGCAGTCGATATGGTAACGAGTCTAGTAGATACATGGGGTAGCCCCCACGGCCGAAATGCCAGATAACTACACGGGGTAGCCCCCACGGCTGGATTGCCAGAGTAACCGGGAATAAACAAGTCACGTTTTTAACTATGGGGTAACCCCCACGGCAGGATGCCAGCTAAAGGAAACTGTTTTCGAAACAACTTAAAACGAACACCCAACCGTGAACTCACTCAACTTGTTGTTGACTCGTTACTACATGCTTTGCAGGTCCTTAGGTTCTTAGCTGGAGCTTGCATGGAGGAGGATCGTTGTGGGACATGGACGACTGTGTGCCATGTTAAACTATGAAACAATTAAACTTATGTTTTGATTTAAGACTTATGCTTCCGCTTGCAACTTAACTATGTTTTGTTTGAACACCAATTGTATTGGGTGGATTTTTATAACTACTTATATGCTTGTTCAATATGATTGGTGGCTGGATCCTGGTCAGTCACGCCTTCAAGCGGTGGTATTCCGCAGGTGGATTTTGGGGGTGTGACAATCTTCACTTTGGTGTTCTTCTTCTTTCCAGCAGAGTTTATGTTTCTTTAATAGCCGGAAAACTCTACATCCACAAATTGAAAAAAAAACATTAAATATGCTGAATTAAGAATTAATGCAAACAAAAAAAACCGCGTCATTAAGTACAAGCGATACTCTAACAACTTTTGCAAGGAAAAATAACATGCAACATAGCAATATACAAAATATAAAATAGAAAGACACCACACCACATAAATGATGAATATACATGAAAAAACATCGTTGTAAAGAATCAAATATATAACAATAAACATGGAAAGTTGCAGACTTGGTTAATAAAACATGCATAAGGAACAATATTACAATACAACACAAGCAATACAATAGACGGAAACAGAAGGTATTGACCCGTTTGACCCATCCTGAAACTCCACCCACATTGACATGCTACCCAACCACCCGACCCACCCCTAAAAATTTACCCGTTTTGACCAAATACCCTGAAACTTTAACCCTTTTGATCCGCCCTACATAATTGTTAGGTTTGACCCATTAAACCCACAACTGACCGGATCCTTTTGTCACCTTCATATATGACTAACAAAATAGGGCAAACACAAAAACAATTTACAATTTACAAAATTCTTCTCTACAACAGGTAAAAACACAAAATCAAAGCATTAAATAACATAGCATGATAACAAATTAATTCATAAAAATTAAAAACCTAAATGCATAAATCTACAACAAGTAAAAACACAAAATCAAAGCATTAAATAACATAGCATGATAACAAATTAATTCATAAAAATTAAAAACCTAAATGCCTAAATAACAATTTCAGATGTGAAAAACATCCTTCACAAATAAATATTTACAAAGTCATAATTCTTGTCTAGAACAAGCAATAACACAAAATTAATCAACGCATTAAATAATATAGCATGATAACAAATTAGTTCATAAAAATTAAAAACATATCAATTAAAACTTTGAATGCATAAAATGACAAAATTTGGGTATGAAAAAACAAACTTCACAAATGATAAATTCACAAAAAAAAAAAAAAACACAAAATCAAAGCATTAAACAATAAAACAAGACAACAAATTAGGTTATAAACTTTATAAAACTTTAAATGCATAACTAACATAATTTAGATCAGAAAAACAACCTTCACTACCGGAACCGGAAGCGGTTCACAATTCTTCGACCGGATCGGTCTTCTGAAATCCATACTCGCCGGAGCCCCAACTTTAATCGCCGGAGACTCCACTTTCCGTTGCAACTCCGACGAAGAACTCGCCGGAGCGATTTCCAATCTTCCCAACTTTAAATCAACTATGACGGTTTCTCGATTCTCCATATTAACCCTTTTAGCCCTCTTTCTGGGCACATCGGAAACAGAAACAGAGACATCATCTGATGTTTCCGTCATCTTCCTCTTGTTACGACGTCGTACCGGTGCCTCGGAAACGCCGCCGTCTGATTCTTCCTCCGGTCTGGGGATAATTGGGGTGCGCTTTGTTCTCTCGAACTTCAGGTGTTCCGGCACCGGATGCCGTTTCTGGCGGAATTGGGCTTGTTCGATGTGTACCGAACAGTACCCTCTACCTTCTACTACCGGCCGCTTGCACCGCCACCCTCTGTCGTCGGATCTTTTGCAAATTTGTTCGTTAGCTACTAATGGTGGCGTGGAAGGTCGGGTTTGGAGGGGAAAGGGGGAAATGTTGTGCGTGGCAGGTAGGGTTTGGAGGGGAAAGGGGGAAGTGTTGTTTGGAGGGGAAAGGAAAAGTGTTGTCTGATGGGGGAAACAAGCCCGCCAAAGGGTTTTATTTCACAATTAGGGGCGACTTGGGGAAAATTAACATCAGCCATAGGATTATTTACCTAATCGACGGCCAGAACTCGTTGCCAGAAGCTAAAGCACGGATTGGTCCTTTAGGGGTGACTTTTTATATGTCGCCCCTAAAGATGTCGCCCCTAGTGCCCCTTTTTCTTGTAGTGTGTTACAAAATCACTAAAAAAAAGTAGGCGATTCAAAACCACCAATCATAGAATGATATATGAGTAGAAACGACACCTTCATAACCTAAACGTTCTCAGAAAATCCGGCATCTTCATAACTTACACTTAGATAAGCGGCACCTCCATAACCAACACTCTGGTAAGTTGGAAACTCTATATCCGACAACTCCTACATACCCCACACTCCAATATTCTGGCACTCCAATATAGCTCACACATACTTCAATATTCTAGCACCTTCATAACCCACCCCCAGAGCCACCACCACTCTCATAATCCAACACTTTCATAGGCCACACTCATAAAAATCAATGCGTAATTTGACACATGAAAAAGTCAATGTCCGTTTTGCTAACATGTTTCATAAAATGCCTATTCTCACATTTCACCCAATAACTTCTTGAATACCTTTTTTTTTTTTTTTTTTTTTTTTGCGTTGACATACATTTCAATCATCCATGACTTGAAGCATCCACAACACCAAACTTCTGCAAACCTTTAACTTAGTCTTCACATCACATTTCAAACCTCGTAAAAAAACATTCACTTTTCTCACGACGCTACATTCTTTTTAAATGCCATATCATCAGTTACTTCAGGGACATCACCATGCATTTCATATTGAAGGATTTAAAGCCGGAGGAATATTTAGACCAATATCATCATTTTCTTGCATATCATTATCAATATTTGAACTAGGACCGATATCATCATTTTCTTGCATATCATTAGGTTCATTAGCAATATTTGAACTTGGATTGATATTATTATTTTCTTGGAATTTTTCATTAAAAAGATTGTTAATAAGAACTTGTTTAGAATACAGTTTCACCTTCCAAGTTCCAAGTACCTAATTTTAAAAAATCAAAATGTAAACTATATTCAATTGCAAATAAATCATAAACCCTAACTCCCTAACAAATTGCACATAAACCCTAAAGCAGTTGCACAAAAACCCTTATGGCCCTATCAATTCCATATAAAATTATAAACCATTAGTGTAAACCATAAACAATTTTAATTTGCACATAATCAACTAGAATTTAAAACTACAACTTGCACATAACCAATTGCACGTACCCTCTTCACAAAGTACAATGGAGATTGGAGATTTGAAAGCGTGAAATTGGATGAATACGGGACTTGGTAGGCGCAGAGGGCGGTTTTCGGCAATCAGCAATGGGAGGCGGAAAGCGGAGGTGGTTGGCGGCCTGAGGTCCTTGTTGACGTTGCGTGTTGGCCGTTGTTATTTGTTCCTATTCGGAAATCAAAGAGCCCACTACTCAAATCATTTAGACTTTTAACAAATCATGTCGGCTTTTAATTATGCAAGTTATTGAGTTTTAATTAGGGTCATGCTATTTCCACACGCAGGAAATTATTTTCACACCTCGAAGCGCCGCGCTATGGCCATAGCGGGGCGCTTCGGTCGACAAAAGGTGATTTGATCGTTTGACCGACATGAGTTGCAGAGACATAAAGGTGATACGAGGTCGCAGAGTCTCGTGAACCCTAAGCGCCGCGCTATGGCCAAAGCGCGGCGCTTCGACCCCAAATTTTCACTTTAAAAAGGCCTCACCTGCTCAGACACAACATTCAAGTTTTATGCGATATTGTTACTCTACTATATTGATTTTGGAACATTCAACATACGCGTGATTTTGTTGTTTGTCGATTTTCTTTGCTCTATTAGTTACATCTCTTGAAAAAACGATGTCGTGGTTAAACAACTATATTTTCGGTCAATATTCTGACGAGACAGTTGTTCCTGATTCTTACGAGGGGACCGCTATTTCTGACTCGTATGAGAAACCGGTCTCGTCCAACTTGAGGGAGGCAGAGGTTGTATCTGGCATTCGTTATCGTGATAACACGGTGACGCTGGATTTGAATACCCCTGTGGAGGACCCTTACGCACAACAAGGTTATTCGAATTTCGGTTACGGTGGCGAGTACAGCTTTGTACAGCAGGAGTGTGGTCCAAACGACAGTTACGGTTGTCAACAGAGCTTACAAGGTTATTCGAATTTCGGTTACGGTGGCGAGCACAACTTTGAACATCAAGTATATTCGGACCTCGGTGACGATGGTGAGCCGGGGGATGTGTCTGTTGACGAGGAAGGCTGTTACCCGGTTACGTTTTCGTTTGATACAACGCAGACCTTTTCGTCACGTAAAGAGTTGGTGCGTTGGGTACAAGACACGGCAAAAGACAACGGTTACCTCATTGTGACTAAGAGGTCGAATAAAAGAGGAGAGAATTACAAGATTTGGTTTCAATGTACTTTTGGTGGGGAGCATAAGAGTATAGCTACACAGAGGAAAACGGGTAGCAAGAAAATAGGCTGCCCGTTCGAGATGATCGGGTTTTCGGAATCATCCGGAAGTGTTTGGAGGATCGAGGTGACGAAGGCGAAGCATAACCACACTCCTATTGAAAACTTAGAGGGTCACGCGTATGCGAGAAGGCTTTCTTCGGAGGATAAAATACTGGTTAAGGAGCTGGCAGAGCAAGACATTCCCAACCAAAGTATCTGGCGAACGCTGACAAAAAACAATCCAGCTAGAAAGCTTATTCCGAAAGATATACACAACGCTGTTCAGAAGATCAACGCCGAAAAAAATGTCGGTAAGTCTCCGATGCAAAAACTTGAAAACATTCTTCTCGGAAAAAATTACACTTATTACATGCGCACAAATGAGATATCGAATGAAGTTGAAGATGTCTTCTTTGTTCACGAAAAATCATTCACTATGTGGTGTGCCTTCCCGCATGTGCTAATGATTGACGCCACCTACAAAACGAACATGTACAACCTGCCATTTGTTCAGGTCGTAGGCATGACGTCGACAAACAAATCGTTTACGGCTGCTTGTGCGGTAATTTCCGCTGAGAAGTCAGAGAACTGCCTATGGGTGTTGCAGAGGATCAAGTCTATGCTGGTAGGATGTATGGAACCGCGCGTGATTTTAACAGACAGGGATTTTGCGCTAATGAACGCGTGTGAACAAGTTTTTCCAAAAGCGCATAAGTATCTTTGTCGGTTCCATATTCAACAAAATATTAATAAGAACAGCAAGAAGAAATTCTCTGACAAGGATTGGAAAGAATTCGTACGTAGATTTTGGTTATTGTGCGAGTCTACGACCGAGGAAATATACAGGTATAACTTGGAAAACCTTGAAGCACAGCTGAAAGAAGATGACCATGAACGTAGGTATTTCTTACATAATTATGTTCAAATTTTATATAATAACAAAAACTGACTATTTACGTTTTTTTTTAATTTTAGAGGTTTTTGATTATTTGAAGAAATCCTGGTTGGATCCGTACCGTGAAAAGTTTGTATCATGCTGGATTAACAAAACTATCAACTTTCACCAAACTACGACCAACAGGGTTGAGGGCATGCATGCAACACTAAAAAGTCATTTTCCAAGTCATCGCAACACACTGGATAAACTTGTACTGTATGTTGATCATGTTGTTGATAGACAATACACCGAGATTAGTAGTAGCTTTGAAACAAGCCTCCGAAAAGTGATGACGCACCACAAGAATCAGCCCATGCTTGCATATATTCTCAGAAAGGTTTCAATATATGCGATTGAGCTTTTGAGTAGGGAACTAAAACGTAAGGAAGACGGGTTGAGAGCCTACGGTGCAAGCTGTGGTTGCCAACTTTTTACCAGCTGTGGTTTGCCATGTGCCTGTCGTTTGGAAAAGTTGGAAAATAAAGGTAATTAATATCTTTGACCTTTCTCGTTATGATTTTGCCACCTAATTTGTTTTCATCCACAGGTCAGCAACTCCGGATCACACACATAGACGTGTTCTGGAAGAAGCTTGACTTCAAGCCTGCAAAGAAAAACATAGAGGATATCGATGTAGACGCGGAATTTGAAAAATTGAAACAAAAGATCGATCCAACACCCCCTCAAGTGAAAAGGAGCTTCTTTGAAAAGTTTCAGCAAATCCTCAATCCAGGGAACAATAACAAAAAACCTCCTGCTGTTCTAAAGAAAACTCGTGGTCGCCCAACATTGAAAACGCAGGAAGAAAGAAAGGTTGAAGCCGCTAGAAAAAGCGTGTACATTCCGTCGGAAGAAACTTGGGTCGAGGCCTCAGATGATCTTCCCCGTCACAGCTCGTACATATCACCCGAAGATTCTAGAAGACAAAAGAATACCAAACCGATCAACCTACACCCTGATTTCCCGATGATCAAGCTCGGTCCTAAGACGGATATAGCGATCCGCAACTACGCATCTCAGATTCCCGAAGTGATCCATCCATACATCGTTAGAATAAAGGACGTGAAACCAGATGGTCATTGTGGGTTTCGATCGGTGGCTGTTGGGTTAGGAGTGAAACAAAATTCATATTTGATGATCCGGAAACAACTTATAAAGGAGTTACGTACGAACCAATCGCTTTGGAGGCAGGTTTTCGATCCGGAAAACATAGGACATTATGATGCGATGGTTAGACGGATCGATTTCAAGGGGGTGGGACGAGCAGATATCGAAAATTACATGACGATGCCTGACACGGGGTTTCTTATTGCCCAACGATACGGTGTGATTGTTCACACCTTCGACATGCGTGGGAGCGATACAATTTTCCCTCTGCTGGGCGGGCCAAACGAAGCTGAGGAACTTCACCAGGTGGTTGCGGTTGTGTTCGTCGACCATGGGCATTTCATACATGTAGAGCTTGGAGGTTGTTATCCAATGCCTCCCCCAAACCCACTCTGGACAGCGAACAGAACAGAGCGCGCAGCAGCCTGGCATACATTATACAGGGATCAGATCAACGCGTACAAA
>JARYGA010005850.1:0-45776 GCA_030545235.1 Helianthus tuberosus
CCAAGTCAACCATCCTCCGGTTTGACTTGGCCAAACAGTTTGAACATTGGTTTGTAAGCTGGTTGCGTCGAAGGATAGTTCATCGAAGGATTGTCACATCCTTCGATATGTTCGAAAGATAACCTTCGATGGATGGACCTCGAAAGATTCCATCCTTCGAGGTACATGCTGATCATTCGAGCTGTTTCTAGTCGATAGATGATCCTTCAATCATCTATCTGATCCTTCGACCAGACCTAGCTGTGTTCGGGTATATATACCCTTGTTGTGTGTTCATTTCATTTTAGACACTTAGAGTTGGAAATGAGACACTAGAGAAAACTGAGAGCATTCTGTTCGGAACACACACACACACTTAGAGAGTTTGCAAAACTGATTTGTAAACATTGTGCTTGTAACCGGAACCTTTCATACGTTTAATACAAGTGGTGTTAATCGGTGGATATTGTGTGTCTTGTGTTTGTGCTTGTTCTACTCCCGGTTTGCATGCTAGCTTGGATTCCGCACTCGCTAGTGTGTTAGATATAACAAGGAATAGGTTAAACCTCAACCTCCGAGGGACCTAGGAGTAAATCCAAAATTTGAAAATCCAAAAACATCGAAAAATTTCAAAAGCACAAAAACAATAGAAAAACAAAAATGAGTTTCCTGGCGAGCAAAAGAGAAAATGATAGTACATCAGTGGTCTGTCTAAACCTCTTTAAACCTTAAATGAAAAACGATAAGCAGCTCTATATAAGATGTATCGGTAGGCTCACAATCTCTGAATGAGTGTGCAGGATGTTCCAGGAGGAACTATTGATAGTCTTAAGATTGTTGATAGTGGAGCGTCCATGCACAAGATCGGCGACACCAGACTCCGAAACATCATTATACTAGGAGTTGTTGCCTTTGATGGAGAGAGGAGAAAAGAAGACAAATATGTCTGATGAAGGAAAAAGGAATGAAGTTGAAAAATTCGACCAGTTGAAATATGTTCCAAAGTTTGGTTGTTGTGGTTTTTGATCGGGTCAACATGGAAGATTCGAATGAAAAGTACGCGCATGCAGCACGTTTGAAGTTCAAATCCAACAAGATGAACGTGCAGTGTACTTTTCTCCACGGTGTGAATGAAGAAAATGTGTTTGTTGAACGAACCAACCGGGTGTGCGGATGCCTTGGCGTGGATTGAACAACCGCACACTACTTCTGAAAGAGAAAGACAAAGACCTTCGCTGGTACAATTTGGAAAACCAGCCGGACCCAGAGGTCTGTGATCTTGTTGCTGTGAAGAGACTTCTCAGTAGCTACAAAGAATCGACTTTGAAGTCCACACCGGGTGGATATCCAGTTTGGGAGAGCGCTCAGATTCCTTGCAATGCACGAAGCAGTTGCAGGATACGGTTTTTAAATTTCTAATCTCTCCTATACTTGTCGATATTTAAGCTGCTTTATGAATTATTATCATCTCGTACAACACTCTTTGACCAGACACGTTGATCTCGAATATCACCTCACACGTGATTGTTTCAATATGAAACTCGTTAATGTTGTCATGGTCCACACCGATGACCAACGTGCCGACCTTTTTACCAAAGCTTTTGACAAATCAAGATTTGACTTTTTATTATTGGAAAACGGCATTAAGGTCAAGCAAGAGTAAACCAACATCGGAAAATCATTTTTGTAAATACCTTTGTGTTTTAAATTTGTCTTAGTTTATTGATTTTAGGGGGAGTAAATCCAAAATTTGAAAATCCAAAAACATCGAAAAATTTCAAAAGCACAAAAACAATAGAAAAACAAAAATGAGTTTCCTGGCGAGCAAAAGAGAAAATGATAGTACATCAGTGGTCTGTCTAAACCTCTTTAAACCTTAAATGAAAAACGATAAGCAGCTCTATATAAGATGTATCGGTAGGCTCACAATCATTTTAAAGTGTGCAGGGTGATATAAACTTAAATCGACTGAAGACTGGGTGGGAACCATTCATTGGCATATGGTCTTGGTACCGAAATTTCGTTTGAGAGATTGCCGAGGTTCTGAGATATTCGGTCTTTATGCTGCTTATCATCTGGGTATCATGGTTGTATCTTTTACCGAAAAATAACGGGGACGCAAGTCTAGATCTTCCATGATACTATACATACGTGTACATACTGCATTCGACCTCAATAAGTGATCAACAATCACATGTCCAAACAAATAAGTGATAATATATCACATTCTTTCCGGGAGTCAAGTTCGTCTCTCTGCTGTACGAAAGTACTGACCTGTTCACGGACTTGCTCCTGTGCCCTCATGCATCGAAAATCAAGTTCCTCATCAATAAGTGA
Source organism: Helianthus tuberosus (assembly GCA_030545235.1). Taxonomy (NCBI): domain Eukaryota; kingdom Viridiplantae; phylum Streptophyta; class Magnoliopsida; order Asterales; family Asteraceae; genus Helianthus; species Helianthus tuberosus. Next base: position 2,317 of record JARYGA010005850.1, read on the forward strand.
TTATATCACATAGGGCTTGTTTTCAAATCAAAATAAGTGAGAATCTCACATCATATACGGTCAAACAGATGATAATCGGTATACTCACCGGTAAGATGAACCCTCGTGCATACCTTGATACGGGAGTGTGTCGTGATGTGGATGAACACCGGTCGGTAAGTATAAATCATACCTTAACGTATCCCCTCGCCATGATTACAAATGATAAGTTGAGCTTAAGTGGACAACAATACCGATAATTGTTATAGGATGCTTATCTTAATGTTATCTAAAAGAACAACAAGAGCGTTTTGGCATGACCGTACACTGATATGATTCTCTTACCCTCGAAACTCACCAAAAGAATGTCTGTAAATATTTATTTAATGCTTCAATTTTCTGCATCTTTGTATATATTTATTTACTGCTTTCAGTCTTTAAATTTGAAATATTAAAAAAAAAAAAAAAAAAAAAGCCAAAAAGATTTTATTTCTACTTTATTTTTCGATCGTACGATGTTGGAGCTCGAGTCTTCGTTACCTGAAACCTGATTGAAAACCGAAACGACTGAATCTTCATAAACGGTCGAAATTTGCAAGTTTTGAAAGTTAAAATTGAAATTGATAAATTTATTAAACTTTCAAACTGTCGGACGGTGTTTGATTGAACAATGGTCACATGTGTGTCGTTTACTTATGATATTCCAAGCAGTTGTTCTCATTACGCGTTTAGATTTCTTGCATGTGCAGATTCTAAAGGCAAGGAGAACATGGTCGATGACAAAGCCTCGGAATGAAGACACGACGTGAAGGCGCTCAAGTGATGAAGATGATCGAGTTGCCGCTGACCATCATCAATACCACAAGGATCTCACTTCATAAAGAACAAGTTTTTCACGAGCATAACTCAAGGGGGAGCTTATGTTAAGGGGGAGTTTGTCAACACACTTTCTACATCAAACGGGGAGTTTGTTGGTACACTTTCTGCTTTCAAGACGTGAAGACTTTAAAGATCCTCCGACATTGAAGAATTGAAAGGACGTCAAAGTTGAAGACACAAAGATCGAGTTATAAAGATCGAGACAAAGCTTCAGCCAGACAAAGCTACAGCCAAGGGGGAGTTTGTTGGTGCACTTGTGTCTGTACTTTGTCTGTATTCGGTCACAATGTAAAACGTTGTCTTCGTTAGTCCTGTAAGTTTGACCAAGTCAACCATCCTCCGGTTTGACTTGGCCAAACAGTTTGAACATTGGTTTGTAAGCTGGTTGCGTCGAAGGATAGTTCATCGAAGGATTGTCACATCCTTCGATATGTTCGAAAGATAACCTTCAATGGATGGACCTCGAAAGATTCCATCCTTCGAGGTACATGCTGATCATTCGAGCTGTTTCTAGTCGATAGATGATCCTTCAATCATCTATCTGATCCTTCGACCAGACCTAGCTGTGTTCGGGTATATATACCCTTGTTGTGTGTTCATTTCATTTTAGACACTTAGAGTTGGAAATGAGACACTAGAGAAAACTGAGAGCATTCTGTTCGGAACACACACACACACTTAGAGAGTTTGCAAAACTGATTTGTAAACATTGTGCTTGTAACCGGAACCTTTCATACGTTTAATACAAGTGGTGTTAATCGGTGGATATTGTGTGTCTTGTGTTTGTGCTTGTTCTACTCCCGGTTTGCATGCTAGCTTGGATTCCGCACTCGCTAGTGTGTTAGATATAACAAGGAATAGGTTAAACCTCAACCTCCGAGGGACCTACACTTTCAAGATTTGGACTAACTCTAACTCGAGTCCTTTGACTGTTACTGTAACTATATTTTAAGGGAAAATTACCAAAATGTTGGTTGACCAAGGGTGTTTTCAAATTTGTCACCATCATGCGTCCTTGAAAGGACTACTCAGCCTCGGAAGCGTCCGCCTTTTCACGTGAAGCGTCCGCCTGTCACGTTGAAGCGTTCGTTTCCTTTCAAGCGACACGTGTCCGCCACGTTGAAGGGTCCGTTCCGTTACGAAATTGCGGCAGTCACCGACGCTTCATAACCATAATTTTTTTAATGCGTCCCTTTGTACGTTACCGAGGCCTGGCCGACGCTTCCGAGGCCTTGGCCGACGCTTCCGAGGCTTGCCGACGCTTCCGAGGCTTGCCGACGCTTCCGAGGCTTGACCCGACGCTTCCCTAGGCTTGACTGATACTCCCGAGGTTTGGCCGACGTTTCCCAAGGCTTGACCGACGCTCCCCCGAGGCTTGACCGACGCTTCCCGACGCTTACGAAAAAAAATTGGAAACTTAAAAGCCGTTTAACTTTTACCGTTGCACACAATTTTACCCCACTATATAACCCGTTCACTTATCAACTTATCAAAACACCCGCCGTTTTCAAAAAAATTGCAACACAAAAATCAGCAATTCACTATAACTCTGACGCCGTCAACGACCCGACAATGGCCACCTCCTGGACTGACGTTGAAGACATTGCTCTGTGCGAAGCATGGGAGCAGGCCATGATCGATCCTCCACGTCGAGGACACGGTGGGCTCCGGGTCCGTGTTCAACAGAATTTCGCCCAACTACGTGGTCCGGACCACAACCGGACCGTTGACGCACTATCCTCCAGGTTCCGTGTCCTGCGGTTGGAATGTGAGAGATTTGATCGATATTTCAAGAAAGTGGAGACAGAAATGCCGGACCTTGGTGAGGACGATCAGAAGGAGGTGGCCCTCATCAACTACCGTCATGAGAGAGACATGATTTCAAACATGTCTCGGAGTGGGAGGCTATTAGGATATGGTTTTAGATATAATATTATGTGTTGTTTGGTTTTTTTTTTATTATTATGTTATGTTTTGATGTTTAATATAAATTTTTTTGACTAAAAACATGTTTTATATAGTTTTTAAAAATTGCTTCGTTAACATACATCTTAACCGGATCCCATTTTAGAAATGTTTATAAGTTATAAAAAAAATGGACAAAGATACAAAACTGCGTCTTTGGCCGACGCTTCCGAAGCTTCACGGACGCGTTAGCAACTGAGGCGGACGCTTCAACATCGGACACGTGTCGCTTGAAAGGAAACGGACGCTTCAACGTGACAGGCGGACGCTTCACGTGAAAAGGCGGACGCTTCCGAGGCTGAGTAGTCCTTCCAAGGACGCAGGAGGGTGACAAATTTGAAAACACCCTTGGTCAACCAACATTTTGGTAATTTTCGCATATTTTAATAGTAGTACGCACTAAGCTGTAATAGTGAAGCTGGGGTGCTTCTTTTTTGGTGGATCTCCATTAGGCTATGAGGTGTGGTTGGAGCCCTATGGGGCTTTATCAAGTCCACCTAGGATCCACCTCACCTATGGAGCCCCCCTTTAATTTACATGGTGTGGATGGAGCCCCTATTAAACAAAATAAAAAAAAAACATTTGATTGGTTTAAAAACTAGTGGGCCCCACCTGAATATGTGCATATGGGCGCTACCGGGTGTTACCATGATGGAGCCCCGTCAATGGCGCCCCCCTCTTCACTTGGAGGGTGTGGTGATGGAGCCCATATGGGCGCTATACATGGTGACATGGCGGTGATGGAGCCCCCACACCCTCCAGCCTTATCATCATACATCATAGCGCCCCTAAACCGGTTTTCAAGGATTTCACCAGTAAAATAATTGAAAGATATGTCTACAATCTGAAGCTTGGACCAACTATTATATTGGGTTTGACCACAAACCACTTATCCATGTAACCTATTGGATCGTAAAACAAGAACACACAAGTTGGTATTTTTACTCAAAAACATATGTGATGGAGAAAAGGTATACATTGAGAGAGGGAGAGTTGCAGAGGTTGGGGGCAGGATGAGGTGGTGGTGGCGGCGGGATGAGGTGGTGGTGGTGGTAAGATATGGTGGTTAGGGTTTTAGGGTTAGGAAATTAGGGAAGATGACGTCTATATGCATTTTTTTTTTGTTTTATTTATTACATTTAAATAAAAGTATGAATTGACCATAATACCCTTAAGTGAATAAACTTAACAAAACAAATTTAACTAGGTTAGTGCTAAAGGACGTACAGTGTAACGGGTTTTGCAAATAAAGGATTGTGACTGTAATTATTGAAGTTAAAGGCTATCCGTTGCAATCCAGTACAAACATAAAGGACGAAAAGTGTAATTTACCCATAAAATAGACTGAATAATATAATAATTTACACGTAATATCGAAAATATGTAAATCATAAAGTTCTATATAATTCTTATTACACTGTTAAAAAGTGTAATAATATTATAATCTAATTATTGTGTTTTTTTCCATTGGTATTAATACATGGGTGATTTAGTAAAAGAATCTAATTATTGTATTTTTGTAATTTACGATAATATTTAATAATATACATTGTATTTATCTAATAATATTAAACAAATAGTGTATCCTATTATGGTTATTAACATATTTAAATTAATTTTTATTTTAATTTATTATAATTGTAAGGATAAAGATTAAAGAAATATTTTGAAATAAAAAATAAGTATAAGTTGTGAGATTGAAGGAGAGTGTCATGTGACATTAATTAGAATTGTTTATTAGAATTAGATTTAAGATTGTCAATAATAATGCACCAAAGCAGTTTGAAGTTTGACCCTCGTTTGTCGAATCCAAAATAAACACGGCTTGCGTCATCAACCTTGAACCCGACACGTCCGATTCAGATTCCTCCTCTCGCCGTTGTGATGACAGTTCCTTTTGTGGGATAACAAATCTTGAGATACAACCACATGAAAATCTTGTTATAGGGCTTAGAGGGATCCCCCGAGGGCACTCCGATGCTAAAGTCAGTACCATTTCAGCCATGATAAAATTACACATGAATATAAGCATATGTATATGTTGTAAGAACAAGAGAGAGAGAGAAAAAAAAGAAGCCTCGAGTGGAGGGGATAACAACCTGGTTCTTTTGGGATGGGAAACTTTCTTTTTATAAAGAGATTCTTGGGCCTTAACCATAATGGTTGGCCTAAGAATTGGCTTATCAGAACTAGGCCCATTAAAACCTACTAAACATGTGAGGCCTTTGGTCCAGTACCGAGCCTATGCACTTTGGAGGAGCAGTTTGGGCTTGGGCCCAATCGTCAAATCGTGATAGCGGGCCCAACTCAAGAGGCACCTCATTATGGGCTTTGACCTGTAAGATTAAATATTTTATTTATATATATTTAATCTAGTAGCCATCATTATCATTTATATAATACAGATCAAAATATATTAAAACCTATAATATATTAGTTGGTAATTGTTGATGGGCCAGATTACCCTAATTAACTAATTGGGTTTCCCCTTGGATGTATATAAGGAGATTACTAGAGAGGGATTAGGGTTAGAGCCTCATAACATCACACTAAAATCGCCCCTCCTCTCTCTCCATTACTACGAGTTCTTCAACCCTAAAGAACTCGGTACTACCATCAAGAAAATACATCCTAAAGGGGAACCAGACCAATCTGACGAACATGACGTCTACTTCCCTCTCTGGTGTGATTGCTGGCTTATCAGGTACACAATCATTATTTGTTTTCCATCACATGTTTATTGAATTGATCAACATGTGGTATCAGAGCATATGTTGATTACATCAATTCAATCAAGGAATTCATCGAATTGAATTAAAGGAATTGAAAAATAAAGATCGTTTTTTTCTGTTTTGCGATTCATGATCCGAAAATTGATTTGAAAATTAAACCATTCAAAATTAATTTGGTCCCTTACGGCGGCTGACATTGGTGCCAAATTAATATCTTACTTCTATAATTTATTAAAATTTGTTTTCACTTTGAAACCAAATCAAAATATTATTTTCTGAATGGTGCATAATGAATTTTTTATTTAATTTAATCGTATCATTGAATCCTTCTTTTGATTTATACTTTAATTTAATGTGTAAATCGATTACTTGCTCAGCAATGTAATCTTAAATTAATAATTTTATGTTGAAATTAACTTGCCTTATTGCCATTCAGATAAATGTTTGTTATGATATCATTAGGATTTGATTATGTTTTCTAAAATTATATATCTTTATCTCCAAGTTTCGAATAAAATATAATTTTAATTATAATCGAATAATTAACTTGGATAGATAAACTTAAGATATTTTGAAATTATAATCAAAATCCCTTAAAATTAGCTGTTTCAAACTTGTCACAATAAACAGCTGTTAACGGTGGATTCGAAATCATCAGTGTAACTAATCGCACAAGTTTCCCTTAAGTCGCACAAGATCAGATCACATGAGATATGATCTGATCGCACAAGACAATCGCACAAGATCAGATCACATAAGATATGATCTGATCGCACAAGGGCAATCACACAAGACAGTCGCACAAGATTTGTACAACTAATTAAGCACATTGTACAAGTTAAGACTGCATAATCGCACAAGACTTGTGGATCGCACAAGACTTGGGCCTCATACACATTGATCATCAGGTCCTTAAATCTTCATAACTCGAGACCGTGGTTGTGACTCGAGACCTCATTATGACTCGAGATCTCATAAAATACAGTAGTCGAGACCATGGTTCCGACTCGAGACAAAGGTTGCGACTCGAGACCTCATAACTGACTCGAGATCTCATAACTCAATCGAGACCTAACTCGAGACCTGACTCGAAACCTCATTATTTTAGACTGTTTAATGTGAACTAAGACTTAGCTATTAAATAATTGGTTTTGTAAATACTTAGTTAATTAATAAGGATCAAATAATGTTTTACAAAACCAAAATGGCTTAACTTGAATGAGCTTCTGATGTATCACTTCTGGCCAAAGCTGATTTGATGCATCTATTTATTGTTCAAGTATTATAGAAGCTATGTTAATTATGCATTACAAACGTGAATGTCTTACTTCTGGCCAAAGCTGATTTAATTCATTTATGTCTAGCATACTTAACAAGTGCATAACTAAAGTGATTGTCTCATTTCTGGCCAAAGCTGATTTTTCACGATTACTTTGCACACATGCTTAAATGATTACACTTCTGGCCAAAGCTGATTTGTCTTCGTTTAAGTAGAACTTTAAATAAGTCTATTATTTTGATGTTAGTAATAGACATATCACAACCTCTTCACATAATGATCCTTATATCAATGATCCTTCATTAATTTTATGATCATTTCGTCTGTTTTATTTTTTTAGTACCCATAATTTTACTCACTATAACTTTCTTCTATAAATCAATATCTCATCCACTCTAATTTTAAACCTAATATGTTTTTGTTTTACTTAAAGTTTCTATAAGAATTAGCTCTTAAATTGAATCCTTGATTATCCCTTAAGACATGATAATCCTACTGCTCTCTTCTGATAATAATTACTACAGAAGAAAAGTAGAGCATGATGAATAGGACAAATCAAAAACGATGTCTCTCATGATAATCAAGAACTCTCTAACATAAGTGCTGTCACTAAAAGGTTATTCCAGATTAAGTCTTTCCTAAGACTAATCTATAATTGTGGAATAATCATAAGAATTCCTAAGATGCATGCCTTCATTTAAAATTCTAAACTATAAAGCTAAGTGGTATATGTGAATACATAATAATGTACAATACCATGACCCATAAAATTAAGGGCTTACGCATGGAAATAAGTACATTTTTCCAGTACATTACATACTAAGATTTTCACTTGTGCAATTTGATGCCTTATAAATCAACTATAACACTCAAAAGTACCAAAGTATAACGAGTGTGTTGATAAGCAACATATGTACAAAGAAATAAATGTTTGAAGCTGGAAAATAAATTGTTTCTCACCTACAACCACTAATAGTTTAAAAGAGGATTGTTCTAGGGTCCATAGACAAAATGCAAGTACAAAATCCCAACTCTAAGGTTCTTCAAGTGAAAATCTCACTGCATAATTATGCCATTAGACTAGGCATAAGCAACGAGACTATCCATTACTCTAAAGAACAGTTGGATAAGTTAATTAGGTAGTCACTTACTAATGATATTTAAGTCTGATAATTCTTTAATATTCCAATTAACACATGATTAGTTGACTCTAGTTCTAAACGTTTCCTTACCAGAAGTCAACAAATAACTAACATGAGAGTTAGTGACAAAATTAAGTGTTAAGGCTATAAGAACCATAATAAGCAGTCTTTTAACAACGCTTTTCGATACCTTATATATTCTGAAGATTAATCAGAATATAGTATCATAATTAAGCAAAGTTATGAACGTTGTGAGGTTTGCATAGTCAACATAAAGTCACACTTACCTTAAACTCTCATTTTATTTGTTCTAAATATCTGGATTGAAACATTACTAAGATAAAACTAGATGATACCTTACACTTTTCACAACTTTTGTCGTCATGCAAATGAGAATTTGACAAAAGGAAAATGAGATTTATAAATTTCATCAATTATAACCAAAAATTCATGAGAAATCATGACATGGTTAATGAGGATGATTTTTTGTCCAATCTCATTCTAAGTGATTTTAAATCATGACATTAAAGCCCTAAAATATGACTTGGCTTAAGGAATAAGTATGGGTCCATCATAAGTCATTCATTGACATTCATGGAACTTATTCCAAACGAAATATTCAGACATAATTCATTTATCAATTAAAGACTATCAACTTGTATCTAAATTTTGTCGCATATGGCTCACGGTCTTAGAAGAAATCTATTCATATATATGTACTTAATAAGATTTCTATTAAATATGTCCCTAAAGTTTCTTATGATATCTGGACATTAAAGAAATCAAATAAAGTCTAACGTATATATGATAGGTTCCCACGTCACGTAGCTCATTGAAACTTCTCTTGTAGCATTCTAGAGATATTAAAGATCAGTGGGAGCATTAAGTGTCTTAATAATAACTTGCAATAGTTGCAAGAGGTGGGGAGTGAAAATTTTACATTACCTAAATTTACACCTCTTGTACAAGACACTGCTCCATCTTGATACTGTTCTATCATAACTTGTCTCCTTAAAATCTAATGCTACTCTTACAAAAGTTTCATTGTTGCTTAATTGTGGGCACACTTAGATTTCTTACCTGAACTAACATAATCCTCAACAAGAGAAATCACAACGACTAACGTCATTAATTTGTGTTTCTCTATTAGAATTTGTTGGTCGTTACATATTGACCCTAAGCATGCTGACTTCCTAAAGATTTCTAAGGTCAGTGGGAGTAGTCAAAGTCCTTATCATGACTTGCAAGGAGTACAAGAGGCGGGGGGAAGAGTGTCATTAAATTTTACTCCGAATTTAACTCCGATTACACCTCTTGTACACCATAATGCACCAACTCTTATAGATTTAGAATCCTGAAAATGATAGCAACCTAACTAAGAGCTAATCCACAAAACTGAAACTTCTAACAAACCCAATAATCAACTCAGGAGGTCATCTAGGTTTAAAAGCCTACTAACTTTGATAATTACATAACCTCCCTAACTGAAGTTGAAATGGATTTTGGAAAAGTTTAATGGTCCTATCTCTTCAAATTAAGCATTAGTGTCAATCAATCCTCTGAATGGAATAAAACTCTTTTCTAGTAAAACTGATTTTATGTGTTCATATAACGTTTGGGATTTGATTGGATTACCTAAGAGTGTTCATAACTAAACCAAATCCAAATATATAAACGTTAAGACACTAAGAAGCATGATTGATTGTCAAAAGTTATATTCAGGAAGAGACATATTATTAAAGAATCTTTCTTACATATGTAACAAAAGATTTCTTTTAGGATTCATCACTGTTCTAGTAGCTTATAATAATTTTGAGCTACATTACATGAACATTAAAACAACTTTCCCTAACAACTGGCTGACATATTTACATGTTCATAAAACAACCTGAAAGTTCTAAACTTAAGGTTAAAAGAACACTTTATTTGTAAGCCAATAAAATCCATGTATGGGTTAATGCAAACATCATAATGTGATGAAATCTTAACGTAATTATTTTCATCAAGAATCAAGTGGATTAATGTACCTACCTCAAAATGAGTGGGAGCAACTAAGATACACTTGTCTATATAGATGACAAGTATATGTTACATAAGTCAAAGTATTGTTGTCACAAACTTTGATATAATAGATCTCAGAGATATCTCTTACATAATAGATATCATAACATGTTGAGATAGACCAAATGGGACATTACTTCCGTTCCATAAGTTTAACATTAAATGGGTCCTTACATATGTAACAAAATACTGCTATCCTTTAGAGGATAATAGGATAAATAAGATTATTTCTTACGCTTCATTAATTAGAAGCCTTATGTAAGTTCAAGTCTATACTCGTTTAGATATTACTCACATTGCAACACACTAGATATGTCTAGATAAACGTGAAGCATCTAATAGAGTATTACAATATCTTTAAAAGAAACGAGAGGCTATAATTTAAAGAAGAAGTGAGAACTCAAACCGGTTGATTACTCCAACTTTGTAATATTCAAAGATGACAAAAATGTAATTTCGAGTATATCTTTATGTCAGCAGACAAAACCTATCTCATGGAGGAGTCATAATGTACTGATATCAACAACCCAAGTTATAATGATATAATATAGTCACTAAATGTTGTTGGAAATTTATCAGTGGACTCATAAGTTTATTAACTCCATATAATTAATATATTGAAGACTTATTGTGATAAAGTCAGCTACCATGTCTCCTTGAACAGTAACAGTTCGAGAGGTGCTGCATTAAATTTCGATACGAAATTAATTATTCGTTTATGAACGAATTGAGGAAACTAAATCTTTGTATCGAATGCATTCATGATATGCTTAAGGATCCTATAACTAAAAGTCTATCACCCATAACTATTATGTAAGCGCTTATAATAATCACGGGTTTATTGATGACTATGTACAACTGCATATCGTACTATGAATGATTAACTTTTAATATTCCTCATCAGTTTGATTTTGTATGTCTCTAACATATGTTCTGCCGGTGTAATGACATATAGACAAATATAAATACAAATCAAACGCTAAAGGGCTTGTTAGTATTTTGATCATAACTGTTAGGTTTTAAATTGAGGCTGTAGTATGACTAATGGGGGTCCTGAGTCGCGTAATGATTCAACGGCTGTATTTCTCTGCTACGGTTCTTGGTTTAAAGCTAAAATGAGTGTTAACTTCTGATCAGACTTATCTAATGCTCATGATAAATGATTATTCGGCTAAGTGGGAGAAATGTAAGATTAAATATTTTATTTATATATATTTAATCTAGTAGCCATCATTATCATTTATATAATACGGATCAAAATATATTAAAACCTATAATATATTAGTTGGTAATTGTTGATGGGCCAGATTACCCTAATTAACTAATTGGGTTTCCCCTTGGATGTATATAAGGAGATTACTAGAGAGGGATTAGGGTTAGACCCTCATAACATCACACTAAAATCGCCCCTCCTCTCTCTCCATTACTACGAGTTCTTCAACCCTAAAGAACTCGGTACTACCATCAAGAAAATACATCCTAAAGGGGAACCAAACCAATCTGACGAACATGACGTCTACTTCCCTCTCTGGTGTGATTGCTGGCTTATCAAGTACACAATCATTATTTGTTTTCCATCACATGTTTATTGAATTGATCAACATGACCGTTCTTGTTTTTATAGGGAAAGTCTAAATGGGAGGCCCAGTTATCATTCTAAAGGAGTGAGCACTGAGCACAGGGGACCCTTGTCATCGATCATTAGCATCTCTCAGTCTCAAGTTTAATTTAATTGCATTGTGGTATATTTTGTAATCATATCAATCCAATTATTCCATATTAATATTATCACAAGATTTTACTGACCCGCTTCCATTGTTTTGCAAACATTGAAGTCTTGTTTGTTCTCTAGAAACAATGATATTTATGATTTTTGTAGTAAAACTCAACACATTCGCCAATGGTTTTGTGATCAAGGAGTGAAAGATGCAATCTTTTTTGAAATATTTCCAAAAAACTTTTCAAGAAAATTAACGTTTCTTGTGATGCCAACAGATCTTTCCTTCCCATAATTTGTAGTTGGTGATAAGGTTTTGCTCAAGCGATACAAGAAAGTTATAGAATACTCCATAATAGCACTACGGAGCAAATAAATCACAAAGCGAAATATACATCAGATTACAACAACTAATATGTGATAATGTGAATAAGTGAATCAATGCCTGAAACATGTAAGAATTGTTGTAACTTCAATTAAATACATTTTTTGTATGGTTGTCTGTAATGGTTTCACGCCCACTACCACATCAGCCCAAAAGGGCTTGAAACACCGCCTCCTGGGGTGTGAGTGACTGAGTGGGGCGTGATGGGCGGGTGGTGCCTGGGTTGGGCGAGCCACGAGCATGGGGCGAAAAGTAAAACCATTATAAACATTTTGACCAATCACATTCACACCCTTCACGCTCCTTTTTTATATTATTTTTTAATTTAACTCCCATGTGAAACCATTACACACATTTAGTGAGTGTGAAAAGTGGAACCACTTAGTCTACGTGGCAGTGACATGTCATCACTTCTAGTGAAACCATAACGAATAGTCTAATCTCACTCTGTCTAGCCTATAGACTTTAGTGTAGCCTGAAATCTAAATGTTGTCACTTGTCTCTTAACATATTGTTGGTGAGCCAATGATCTCTAGATCAAGTGGTGGAAGGCTTGCATTTCTTTTGAGAGATGTTAGTTCAACTCCCATTTGGTGCAGAGTGAGGCATTGGTGGGCAATGATAGTAGACCTAGTGAAACTTGGGTTCGATCCTTGAGCCAAACGGGTTTTACCGGTAATTTCACCGTCGTGCCTACGGGCGGGTGGGTTACCGGGTTTCCCCCGGAATTGGTGGTGGACTCGGGTTACTCTCGGAGTACTCCGTTTGGTTCAGTGGGTGCCCCGAGAGTGCTCGGGATTGATTCTGTTGGCCGTTAAAAAAAAGAAACAACATATTGTTGGTGATAATCCATTTATCATGGACTGACATGTTCCTATGAGATCTTTGTTAGGTGTCTTCAAAAACTTGTACATATCCTGTATCTAAACTTCGTTAACATATCATGGTGAGTTTTAATAACACATACTACATAGATGAACTGTATTATTTGTCTTATAAGATGTGTTTATTGTATTGTTATTTAATCTCGTGATTCTTTGTTTTCTCACGTGTGAATATGATATGGTTATAGAAACGTGTGATTATTTGTTAATCAGAAAAACGTTTCTTGCTAGTATATTTCTTTTTGTTGTCACAACAAATTGTTGCTTGCGTGATTGACATGCATCTTGTTTTGGTAAGGGATCTTTAGTTCAAGTTGGTATTATAACATAAACTTATGTCCTTTTTGGTTTACACAAGGACCAAATCCTTTTCTATCGGTACTCCATTGAAAAACAAAACACAATAGGGATAACGCTTTTGTTGCTGATCTTCGTTTTAACTTTTATCTTGTATCCAATCTTCTATTTATAACGTCAACTACTCCAATAATACACATACAAACACGAAACGATATATTTCTCAAACGCAAAAAAAAAAAAAAAAAAAAGAATTAAAGGCATGTTACTAGCTATAATCATGTTCAAACTTGTATTCTTCATAATAGAAATTTAAACAAGAAGCTCGTTTGTAGTTTAACTCCCAACGCTATTAAATACTTGTCGTGCGGTTGATTGACACCACATCAAGCGACATTGGTTGAAAAAAGCTATTTAATAGGAAGCTTACTAGATTTGGTCAATAGCATTGTATGAAAATATATGGGGTGTAAAGAACCGAGACGAATAGAGCTAAACTCAAGCTCGGCTCATTTAACTTAAGAGAGATCGAGTTGAGTCAGTTGACCATTTCGAACTATGTGTCTAAGCATAAGCTTGACTCGTGCACCATTTTACAAAAGCATACAAAAAAACATTATTATATATATCAATTGTCATCACCCTTTTGCGCCAGTTACATTTTTCACTTTTTGGTTTTCACCACTTTACTTTGTTTTATTTAATTTTCCCCATGCAACGTTCTAACAAATACACTTTTTGTTACTTTGGTTTTTACTTACTTTTTGTTTTACTTTCGCAATAAACAATTATTATAAAAACCAAATATATTTTCAAATAAAGTTAGTCTATCATTCATTATGTATCATTTATATTTATATACTATTAATTTGAAACATTTATGTACATATTTGGTGATAAGTTGTGTTTAAATGGTTGTACCTTAATCAAATATATGTTGTAAGTTGTGTTTAAGTGGTTGTACCTTAATCAAATAATAATGGTTTCATTATCTTACCAAATTCAATCTGTTTTGTAGGCATATATGGTTGTAAATTGTGTTTAAGTGGTTGTACCATAATCAAATAATGGTTTCATTATCTTACCATATTCAATCAGTTTGATCCATTCAAAGTTGTGTTGTTTTATTTGTAAATTATTATTATTTATAATAATCTAATTAATTTTGCCAAAATCTTGTATAAATATAATTTGCAACATATTGATGCAATGGTTGTTGTAACGTATGCATTATGGTTTGTATAGTGGTAATGATATATATTATATATAGATTACGATGAACCTGTCAAACGAGAAAAAATTGACGCGGGTTCATCGTAACGCGCGAGTCCTAGATCAACTTAGTTATTTTATTCTATGTTTTACGTTTCGACGTTTCGGTTTAATTTCTTCGCATTAACACCGCAACTTCAGTGTCAGTGGTCGCTGACAGTAGTGTGACATTAGTGCTCGCCCCCGCCGCAACGCGGGGATGCTTAATACTAGTTTTTACAATTTTATAAATTTTTGAAGTAATATAAGCTTAATAAATAATGGATACTGCCATTTTGGGCCTAATCGGGTGCTCCCATAGTCTCATTTTTTCACCCCATCACACCTGTCAGGCTGTCACTCCCCCACATAGTACCATTTGATAGTGAGGCCCACCTCCATAAGCAGCCCACATCTTGTTATTGGATTGGACTATGAGAATGATTAGTTTTAGTCTTTTACTGAATCTGAACCGATGATGTTTTGTTGACTACAACTAGTGGAAAACACTATCATTGTTGTTTGTACTTAAATGTTGATTTTAAAACCTCATAAACAATGTAGAGTATAAATAATATTTTGAAAACTTGACCGGTCTAATCACTATACCGACGTTTATAAAATAGTTTAATAAACCAAAAGAATGTAACATTATGGCAAATTCTCCACAAAAATGGTACCGGTTTGACTCAGAAATCCAGTTAAAACTAGTCGAATCACATCAATCATATTGGACACACATTACATACATGCACCACACACACCGAAAACAATTACATAAATCAAACTTAGGCCGGTGGGTGTGGAGGGGGAGCATCACTTAGTGATCAGCCTCCACGTAGGCGGCCACATCATCGAGGGGTCATCATCTCACCTAAGTGATGGGGCCTGGGGTGTGGGTGATGAGCCCCAAATTCTAATTTGATTGGTCTTCAAAGATCCACCTCAACAACATTATTTTGAATGGGCTCATCACTTGTAGCAGGGAGGCGATGAAACCGACGTGACGGGCCGGAGAGGGGCGGTGGTGCCGTGCCTCGACTGGGAGAGGACGCACCCCACACCCACCAGTCTTACCATACATTTTACAATTTCTATATTAAGTAACCTTCCCAAAATAACTTAAGGTCCTATTAATATTTGAATCATGGGACAAATTTTAAGATTTTTCCGTTCACCTCAAACTTTGGTAGAAAAAATTATAAACTAATTTTCAAATAACACACAAGCACTATATGAAAATAAACAAAATTTATGTCGGTACATATTGGGGTTGTAATAGGGTTGACCTAAATAGAATGTGCTCGAGTTGCATTGTACATGTTGGGTTAGTCCATCAACTCATTTGAAACTAGAGTTAAAAGTAATTAAAATTTATATAGCTTATAAATTCAACACGCCAACTTGATTGTGACTCGTTTAGTTGGTTCACAACTTTATTACAATCTGCCAACCTCTTTACCATTTACAAATTGATTACGAATCGTTTTAACATGCCACCATACAACCGTGCGGGGGTTACATGGTTTTAAACATGTTCAAGTTAGAATCGATGTATCTCATACTAATATGGTTTATGTTCGGATTCATCAAACTCACATGTTAATCCAATCTACCGACTAACATAATTGTTACCCCTAGGTAGTGGGTACACACCATTGTTTTTATTTTATTCGTATGCATACGTATTATGTGTATCATATCATCCGCTCCAAGGGCTTTGACTTCCACAAAACATGGGTCAAGCTAAACATATATGGTTATTGCTAGGTCCATTGTGGCCTTTCGAATGCGGCTATGAAAAGGCAACGAAACGGCCATTGCTTATTGACTTGAATTTATATTTTCATTTTTTGGGTAAATATGATATAAAATACACACCCCTAATCAATTAAATTTGGTATAAATAACTAAATTATTAGTAAATTATATATAAGAGTTAACTTTCATTTTGCTCCCTGTGGTTTGGTCATTTTAAAGGCTTTGCTCTAATAGTTTAAAAATAGCCATTTTCCTCCATGATCTTTCGAGTTTGTCGCCAATTTGCTCCCTGGCTCTAACTCAGTTACCACGTTCAATTAAAAGTAGGGGTATTTCGGTAGTTTACTCCCTGGCTCTAAGTTAATTAAAACGTTTAGCTAAGAGTCGCGGCAGTCATGGTCGGCATGTGGTGGTGGATGGTTGTGGATGGTGGTGGCTGGTAGAAAGAGTGGTTGGAAAGATGGGGGATTAGAAAAGAATTATTTATATACATATAAATAAATAAGTTATAGGTTTATTTAGGTGAAAAAACTTACATGCCCTTGCTTTTATCTATAAATTACCAAAATACCCTTCTAGTTAATGGATTTTTTGAATGGAGTTAGAGGCGGGGAGCAAAATGACGATAAGTTAGAAAAATCAGGGAGGAAGTGACTATTTTTAAACCATTAGAGTAAAACCGTTAAAATGACCAAATTAGGGGTGTGCAAAAAACCGAATTAACCGAACCATAACCGAATTAACCGACATAACCGAACCGAAAAACCCGAACCAAATAAAAAACCGGTGGGTCGGTTAATGGTTTTTTTGAAAACCGAATGTAGCGGGTCGGTTATGGTTATCATTTTTTCCATACCCACCATAACCGAACCGAACCACATGTAATAAATCTTTGTAGGATTTAGGACTTTTCATCATATTTTTAATATTTGATGTTTTTTACTGAAGATTTTTAGTACTTATTGGTTTTTCATATCATTTTGTGGTTTTGGTTGAATGTTTATTTGAGTTTATGGAATGTATCATACACTTTACTTGAATATTCGATAATAATTGGTATTAATATTATAGATTATATGTATTTTTTTAATACTATGTAATATACTAATATATACAAATCTGCAATAACAATTTATTCCATGTTAAAAAAATTAAGTTATTTTTAGCTAAGCTAAATACATGGTTAACCACCCATAACCGACCCGCTATAACCATCAAAACCGAATAACCATAACCACCATAACCGATCGGTTATGGTTATGGTTATCCAATAACCGACATCGCGGTTATGGTTATGGTTTTTAGTCAAAACCGACCCAAACCGACCCATGCACACCCCTAGACCAAATCACATGAAGCAAAATGGAAGTTAGCTCTATATATAAATACGATGCCATGCGTGTCTTGACAACTTAATCTAGTTTCCTTACATGTTTTGTGATATGTTTTTGCCCATCTTGTAATCCACCGAAACTTGCTTATTTGTAACAATGTGACCAAATTTAGGTGTACCTTTGGATTTGATATATACCTAATACAAACATTCTTAAATAAAATGTTAATGGATATGTTTATGAAACTTTATATCAAATGTTTGGTCAAAATTAACGAAACATTGATGCCAATATGTCAATATGATACCACTCCTTGCAATAGGAACCTTTTTGGACCACGAGTGCAATAAAGGAGTGACCCTCCCTTGTTCCATGTTTTTCTTCAAAAGGTGAAAATGATACTTATTTAAAAAAAAGGTATCAAACTTATATTTGTATTATTGTTGTAACTAGTGGTTTTTTTTAACGGCGTACAGTTAGGATGTCGCTAACTAGTGGTATTAAAGTCCGCGCATTGCATCGGGGATTTCCCATGCTATGCGGTGGGAATTTGGTCGGTATCGGTTCGTTCGCTACGGTACCGGCACTCGTTATAGCAACCAATAGAGAAAAAAGAAATAAAATCGTGATATGACTAAAAATATACCAACGCGGTGAGAATTTGGTCGGTATCGGTTCATTTCGTTATAGCAATGACACTCGTTATAGCAACCTATAGAGAAATAAATAAAATCGTGATATGATGAAAAAATACCACACATGATTTAAATAGATAAAAACAGACAGAGTTGTTAGATAAATTTATATAATGTATAAAAAAGCACTAAAGACAAAGAATCACTATTCTTTCACTTAATAGTGTACTTTGTTTATTGTATATATAATTGTTATTAAATTGACCGATCAGGCACCAGAACACCGCCGCCACCCATGCGGGTTAGGCAGGCGGGTTGATTTTGACACAAAGGTTACCCACTATCAAATGTTGTTGTTCGATGCACATGTTCACCTTGGGATTGGTTAAGGCATTTGATTTAAAAAAATAATTGTTTAAGACTAATGGGTATGGGGGTCGGCTAGCCCCGGCTAGCTCCGGCGCCGAGCCCCCCCACCACCCCCCTAGGCTCGGCTGCGGCCCAAACGTCCCACACCAGCCGATTCAGACGAGGCCCCACCTGAATATTTTATTTTACTTTTTCAATTTAAATACCCCCTCTCTCATCCTTTTTCAATTTAAATACCCTCTCTCTCATCCTTTTTCAATTTAAACACCTAGAAAATTATAAAATAATGAGGTGGGGTAGCCTCGGCTCCATCCCTCTCAAATATGAAGGAGGCCCATCCCCCACGAGCCGCCTACGTGTCGCCTACGTGGCGGCTCATCCCCTCCAAGCCCATCCTCTCCATACCCTTTAGTCTAAGGCAAAGGTAAGCCTTCACCAGTATTTTATGGCTAAAGGGTAGTTTTTAAGTTTTTTTGACATGATGGGTTTTATAGGTTGGGGCAAGGTACTATTTTTGGGTGCCTCTTCCACCCTTGTTACCATATTAGAAATTAGGAACATGTTAGTGTATTATAAAGTTGTACAATAAGCATGGAGTGTTTTTTTTTTTTTTTAATTGAGTTTTCATTTCTAATCCAAAGGTTTTATTTTTTTTACACTTTAACCTCTTTGGTTTTTTTTTTTTAACCTAAAAAATTTTCATTTTTTGCAACTTAACTCAACACATTTTTATTTTAAGCTTTGATCCTCATCTTTTGTAAATTTTTCGTTTTACGTTTCGTTCTAATTTTATGAGTGAACACGCCGCAATGTGCGTGTGGGTTTCAACATTTTTCGTCTATTTTTTCCCCGTTTGACAGGATCGTCACAACGCGTCTATTTTTCCTTGTTTGATAGGTTTGTCGCAACGCGCATGGTCTTAGATCGACTTAGTTTTTCTTTTCTATTTTTATGTTTCAGTCTAATTTCTTCGCATTAAAATGCCGCAATAGGCATGCGTGGTTCAACGATTTACATATGTTTTTCGTTCCGTATTATTTTTTCCTTTTTATTTATTTTGTTTTTATGAGCTTCTCCGATTTTACTGGTCGCTGGTAGTTGTGTAGTATTAGTGCTACTTGACAAGGTTTATGCCCTCGCCACAACGCGGGAGGACTTATTCTAGTTAGTGTTATAATAGAAGCTATAAGTATAATATTGTTCATGTAATATTATTAAACTTATATACTCGAAAAGAACAGTATTACCATTCTCGTGGACTAAAGTAAATGGCATAATTATAATTATTGGCTTATTGGTTATCTGTCATATTAAAGTAGGTGCTTTTATTCTCAGTCCTTATATATCAAGATTATTTTTAACTTGAGCTATTTTGCAAAATCAGCAAAGATTATGGTTCTTTACCTTGGCATATGGGTAGTGATGTGTGTCGGTGTGTATATATATTTAAGTATATTTTTCGTCCTTTTTTAACACGTTAGTCAAGTTTTAAATTTATAAAACACGGTATTTTACTAACACTAAACACACATATGGGCAAGTGCACCCATCGTGAGCGTAGTATAGCGTTGGTAAAATACCGAGGTCGTCCAAGGACACAAGAGCTTTTAGTACCGGTTTATCCTCAACGTCTAATCAAATCAAATTTTTTGGAAAAAGATTTTAAACAAGAAAATAAAAACTAAAAATGCTGAAAATAAAAATAAAAATAAAAACAGATAGACAAGATGAATCACTTGGATCCGACTCGCCTTTAGTGTAACCTTTGATTATTTCCGCACTTTTGCACTTTTTAAGTGATTATCTTAGTTATAGTAGTAGGCCCCTCTTTTGAAGGTGACGTTACCCTCAACCCAGTAGTTTGAGTCAGCAAGGATACAATCCTAAAGGGTTGGATTATTGGAAGATAATTAATTAAGTTATTAATGCGTAATGTGGTAGGCCCCTCTTTTGAAGGTGACGTTACCCTCGTCTAAGTAGTTTGAGTTAGCAGAGATACAATCCTAAGTAGCCGGGTTAATGTTTTAATAGTAGTTTACATATGAGGGGGGTCAAGGAGTTCGGACCCCACCCATCCAATACCAGTGGGTATTGAAGGAGGTCCTACTAAACTTGACCCAGGTCATTGCAGGATCTATACACTGAACAAGGCAAGACGCTTACTAAACCATTTCCTTAACCCCCGACCAGGTAGCCAACATATCTCCATATAGATCGTGGAGATATGAATGGTGTAAATCTTTTATTTTATATAGACAGTAAAATAACGCAAAGACACCACAGACAAATGATAAGGAAGTTTCACATTCAACATAAGAAACTAGTTATTAAAGTCATTAATACATAACCAAATAAAAAGTGCGAAAAGATTAAAAATAAAAAGTATTACACTAAATGTTTGTCTTCACCAAGTGATGTAAGAGACTTAGGCAAACATGGCCTTTGATTGTCAAGAACTCTTACGATCAATCTTGGATCCCGAGACTACTCACACACTCTATGATGGATGATGGATGATGGTGGTGGATGTGGGTTGTGATGGTGGTGGTGGGTGAGTGAAGTGTGAGAGAGATGGTTTGCCAAGGGATGGTTTGCAAGTGAGCCAAGCACCCCTATTTATAGCCTGTACAGAAGCCCGGACACGGCCCCGTGTCCATTTGGCACGACCCCGTGTCCACCCATCTTCTCTTTCTTCATTAATTGTAGTTTGTCTGCATTAGTTGACCACGCCCCCGTTGTCACACCCTGGCTTTGCGGAAGCGTGGGTTTATTTGGTGTGACTTCTTAATACCATAGGAACAATCATAACAATGCTATATGATGAAAACATGAGTTATTCATCCATTAATAAAGTTTAGAAAAATCCCATTTTCAACAATCACAAAAATAAGTTCCAAACCTTAACTTGATTTAATTGAGTTTATAAAGACTTAGCAAAAGACTTTAAACAATACTAGGTTTAGAGATATGTAACCCGTCCAGGAAGAGGTTACACCTTCTAAACCCTGGATGACTTCTTTATTCAAACGCAGCTTGAAAATACGTGCATACCGTGCCAGATCCGTTAGTTTCCTGAAATACATGTAGTTTGAAAAGTCAACATAAAGTTGAGCGAGTTCATGTGTAAGTGAGTATGTACAAACATTTGAAAATGTTGTAAGTATGTATAAAAGTCCCTGGTATGTAGCAATTAAGGAAAAAGAGATCAACATTGGGTTGCAAAGCCAATGATATGTGTGAAGTGCTGTAGGAAGACTCAAACCTAGCAGATTTATGCGTCGGGCTCAAAGTCACCACCTGGTCCACTAAGCGGGCTCAGGGGTTGGGCTCGCTACACCCAGATAGATCTACCGCTAATGACCCTCGGTCCTACAACGAGGATTAATGGCCTCCAGTTCCCGTCTACCCACTCACATGATCTAAGTAGTAACCCTCCTTAAGCTAACCATACATTGTAAGTAAAAGTTCGTAATAATCGTAACATGTATTTCACCCCCGGAGTATAAAAACTGAAAACAGTTAAGAGAAAAGGGGGGACATGAACTCACAGAAGTGCGTATCCAGCAACGTCAATCTCCAACTCTATCTGCTGCGTGACGACCTACACGTACTAATTCCTATTAGACGGACGGTCGTGCCTTGGCTTAAGGTTTAACGTTTTTGGGAAATAGTTAGACAACTATTTCGTATTTACACTTCTTAATCATTTAATAAATATATTCCTTCCCAAGGATGAGGGTATTAATACATGTGCGTTTTATAATTCCGAAAATATATTTTTAAGTCTCACTTAAAAATATATTTTAATTCACTTGTCTAAATTATTCTGTTTCCAAAATATACATATTTTTCCCAAAAATATTATATTTTACTTCATACAATTTTCCAAAATAATACTTTATCAAAATACACATTTAAGAGTATTTTCCGAAAATACATAAGTTACGTTTTAAAGTTCGTGGGGTAGTAACAGTACCGGTGTAACTTAAATATTTATTTGTGAGGGCGTTGGTATTATTTTGGAGTCGTATTTTCATGATATTTCCAAGTAATATTATTTTTACCCCAAAAATAATATATCTCTAGTTCACAAAATAATCACGTAAGCACACAAGCGTCTTATTACGAAATATATATTCTCAATATATATTTAACAAGTTTTATTTACGAAAATCCACCTCCGACACTTAGTTATTTTGTAATAAAAATCATGGCGAAATTTATATTTTGAAAACAAGTTAAAAATATATTTATAACACTTGTCACCAAAAACATTTCTAAGTGTTATATTTTCTGGAAAAATTTCGCCAGAGTTTCCTCTGTAAACGGAGGCGTCCACGCTTACTAGCGTATCATTTTCTTTTGTAAAATCATTCAATCAGTTCTCAATTAACCAACCCGTCATTCAGACATGCAAAACACTACTTATATCGTTTCAGTTTTAATATACAAAACTGGGCCATTTTCGAGTATTTTAATAAAATAGTTATCTTATTCCAAAAATTCCCAAATTTTTATAGAATGTCTTATACGATCCAAAAATTATTGTGTAAAAATATTGGGGTCCAAATCATCACCAATATTTTATAGAAAATCATTTTCCGGACCGAAATCAGATTTATCTTTTTCTGACCATAGTCCGCGGAATAATTTATTTAAAATTCATCGAGAGTCCGATTTATGAAATTCCAATGAGAGAGTTACAAATACATCGGTGTTCATCTACAGTATAAATTTTATGATCTGACTCTACACAGAAATCAAGTTATGACTAAAAATATGACTCTCATTTACTGCTGTAAAAATGCAGCTTTAGCTGCTGTTACATAATGGCACTTTAAAAATAGTAAACGAAGTCCAAAAATTATGATTCCGGTGCCATTAGAACCGTATTTCATAATGACATATTGTAGACTCAAGAAAATCAGTTTTCATTTAGTTATGACCTGTTTACAGCCAGTTAAAGTCGGCTAAAATGCAAATCAGCAAGCTGTTTATAGTATAAGTGCCATTAAAAAGTACACATACGATTACCATTCATTCTAATACGATTAACATCAGACCCTAAGTCATTTACAGCAGATTTTTGTTCATTTAATCTAGATTTATCATGTATTATCACCTTTCATCTCATGACCTTTGTATAAAGCTTTTATGTTCATGCTTTAAGTTATGATCTTTAGAGTTCCCAAGTTTAACACCATGAATCACACTTTAACCACCTTCATAGCATGTAAAATGAATGGATCTAAGAGACTTACCACTAGCATAAAGCTAGGAGAGTTCTAGTGAAGAAATGTGGTGGTTAAAAGAAAACGAGAGAGGTCCTTGAGCTTCCGAACACACCACACTTCATTGTATGATCCCTTGCACCTTGTATGTATGAGAAATGGCTAGATGGAAGCTTGATGGTGGTGATATGGTGGTGTGATGGTGGCTGCCGTAAGTAGTGGAGAAGGGAGAGGAGTGAAAGTCTTGAGTTGGTGAATGATGATAATGAATGAGTAACTAGTGGATTTATAATGGGATTTCCCAACATCTTGTTACCCATTAGTCACAATGTCTCCTTAGTACACCACAAATTCATTAAACAATTAGATAAAAATCAAGGGGTGTCCTCACTTGTTCATAAACGGTTTGGGGTGGGGTTTTGTTTAGTTGGTTTGCAACTAGGTAGTTAGTGGTTAGTTAGAATTAAATATTATAGTTAGTGGTTTATGTGTATAATTTAATATATAGTGTGTTAGGGTGTTCGGGGACCCTAACTAACTTAGAAAAATAAAAATAATGTGTTTGACAATATTTTTATGTTCCGGGTAAAGTCCGGTTGTTCGGTTGGATATTAATCCGTTAAAGCGCTAAATAAGCATTTAAAGTGTCTTTAATATTATTTTTAGTGACACAATAAATTCCCGACACTTTGGAAAGTGTCTAGTATTATTTTCCCATGCTTTTGC
Organism: Helianthus tuberosus; assembly: GCA_030545235.1. Classification (NCBI taxonomy): domain Eukaryota; kingdom Viridiplantae; phylum Streptophyta; class Magnoliopsida; order Asterales; family Asteraceae; genus Helianthus; species Helianthus tuberosus. Next base: position 26,944 of record JARYGA010005850.1, read on the forward strand.
ACTTTACTAGTTATATTAAGTGCTGAATTTTCGTAATAAAGTGCAGGATTTTGTACTTTGAGCATGTTTTAGGCACAACCGGTCACTATAAATATTACCTAGTGACGCAGTTCTACAATCCTCACCTCCCTACACTCCCTACTGGTGTAGTAATCTATTCCCGGCTCATACTGGCCTCAGAGACAGTGTCTGTCTGATGCTGGCTATGTCAGCATGTTTACTGGGTTATCCGTATAGTGTGCTCACTGTGCTTTTGTGCATCAAGGTTGTCACTGATGTTTGTGTGTAAATAATAGAGTGACAGTATAAAATGTGATGCATGAGTATGTATGTATCAGAGATCAAGAAGCAGTTTAAACCATAGTTATAAGCAAGCACAGTAATTAAGCATTAATTAAATATTAATTAATTTGTACGGATACCTGGTTTGGTGAGGGTTGTCACACCCGTGTCCGCTGGACACGACCCTATGTGCAGAAGCGTATCTGTACTATCAAGATTTGCCTAGATTCTGTGAATCTTAACGTTGACCACGGCCCCGTGTCCGCTGGCCACACCCCGGTGTTGGGAAATAGAAGCTTCTACAGCTTTGTCTTTTCTGCAGACACTTGGGCACGCCCCCGTGTTCATTGAGCACGGGGCGTATTCAGCCTTCTGATGTCTTGTTTTTTCTTGGGAAGATGCTGTCGAGGGGTCGGGCATACCACACTTATTCCTTTTCTTGTATTATTATTAGATTTGGCTGCATTTTTGCTTCTTTTGTACCTTTAAGCTCATTTATCCCTGAAAATACAAAAGGAAGACAAAAACACACTTTTTCCAACATTAGTACTAAAAAGGGTTAGTTTTATGCCACATTTGATGTAATTTATATGTTGCATTTTGCACACATCAAATACCCCCACACTTGAATCTTTGTTTTTCCTCAAGCAAAACTCTTTATTTTGTGGCTTACACACCCAAATGGAATGGGTAGAAGAGAAGGTTTTTGGGCTTGTCATAGAGTGTCGGGATTCCAAGATTCTTTATTAGGTTTTATTTTTATTTTATTTGCAATCCTATTCGTTATGATTTATTTAAAACATTACATAAGAGAAATTATTTATTTGGGCATAACATGCCTCTTTAAAATTCCATTTATATACAAGTTCACATACCTCACAGGGGATCACTCAACACTCGGCCGAACATGTATTTTTGTGAAACACTCGAGAGCGGCATGGAACTTACTTCTACCATATGCTTGCCAAGCAATCAATCCTCCTCCTTTTTAACTATAAACCTTTGCAAGTATCAAGAGGACTTTGGGGAAGGGTTAGGCTTGGGTTAAAGGTAGGTGGTTGGGTTAGTGGTTAGTAGAAAAAGGCGAAAAGGCGTAAAAAGCGTCGGTTTTCGTAAAACATTTTGTTTTTGTGACTTTTTATTCCAATGAAGCATTATTCAAACAAGCTTTCTTTTGATGAGCTTTGTTTGTTTATTGCTAAATTCATTTTTCTTTTCTTCTCTATAATAATAATTTTTTTTCTTTGTTTTTTTTTGATAAAAAAGTCACAAGAAAACCGAGCTTTGTTACTAAAATAAAGGGTTTAAAATGAAAAAAGGGTTTTGGTGGGTAAAAGGGTGTTTGTTTTGGGTTAAGAAATGAAAAGGTTTTGGCTCAAAGGGGTTAACTAGGGGGATTTTGGGTAGGTGGTAAAAAAAATAATGGTGTTGAAAGAAAAAAGGTTAGTTCTAATGCCTCCATCATTTACTTGGGTTTAAGTTGGTAAGGACCGGGAATGTATCGTCATGGCAAGTTCTAGAGTTGTAAGAAACCAATCGGCTATTCACACAAGAAACGAAAATGAGCATTTAATTTAAAGATGTGTATTTGTTTGCTCAATAAAGGCTCAAAACTCACTTTTTGTGGGAATGGGTTTTTATGTGATCAAGTATATATAATCAAATTTTAACTAGATTTGTCATGCCGTTTCATAATTTTCTTTTGTTGGTTCTTTTTATCACGACGCTATCGGTTGTAAATTTGTAAAAATATAACCTTTTTAGAACTTGTTATTCCCAAATCAAACCAATACAAGTAAAAAAAATGAAAAATTTTTGAAAAAAAATTCGGGTGTTTAGCGGTTCCAATAGAGTTTTGTGTAAGGCTTGTAATTAGAACTTGCAAAATTCAAGGTTTTAGCATCCCCCCCCCCCCCACCACCACACTTAAATTGCACATTGTCCCCAATGTGTCCCAAAAATAAATTTTTAGGTTGATCGAATGTGTAAAAGGTTTGTTAAAAACAAAATTTTAAGTTACTGGACACGGGCCCGTGGTGTCCGGGCACGGCCCCGTGTTCAGGTTGCCAGTAACAAAAACTATCAGAAAGTAACAGAAGCCTGGGCACGGGGGCGTGTTCAGCGAACACGCACCGTGTCCAGTTACCTGAACTGGGCATCTTTCTGCAGACCTTTCAGCACGGGGCCGTGTTGGCTGGACACGGCCCGTGCCGAACTTGCTGTAACGAAGAAAAATTGTCGTGAGGCTCTGTTTTTTTGCATGGGGTGTTGGTTCAAGTTTCCCTTAGTATCCTTTACCATCCCGAGTGTGTTTTATTCCTGAAAATTAAAACTAAACTAGAAAGCATAATTTTTTTTTAATCTAAACTAAGCTAAGGATAGTTCTGCGGAATGCCTCCGTGGTGTGCCACGTTTATAAGGGTCCTTGGCTAGACCCAAAGCCAGTCATATGTTACCCAAGTGGGATGTTTTGCATCCCATGTTGCACCGTCGGAGAGCATCATCCAAACTTGAGTCTATGACTTGCATGTAATTAACCGGGTCATCGCCTTCTACTCTCTTACCAACTTCGAACTTCATTTCCTTATTCCCAACCCTCAATGTTATTGTTCCGCCATTCATGTCCACTACTGCGTGGGCCGTAGCCAAGAATGGCCTCCCCAAGATTAGGGTGGTTACGCCATCCTTGGTTGTAGGTACCCGTTGGATGACCTGACAGGCTAGGTCTATTATCAATGTAGTTTACCGATTCTGTTTGATTATCCATTTCTTTCATACAACTCCAATTTTCATGTGGCCCACCACACCCCTCGCAAGCTATAACCGAGACCGTTTTTGCCATTTCTAACTTTTTGATTTTTAAAGAAAGGGCCTCGATTTGGGCTTGCAAGGAGGTGCTCTCATCAACCTTATGGGCTCTCGGGGCAATAGATATGCTGCCTCGGGGAGTGTGCCACTGAAAATTGGTTTGAGAAATTTTCTCAATTAGATTATAAATTTCATTTGGGCGACGATTACCTAAAAGTCCCTCGGAGCTGGAGTCAAGTGTTTGTCTTGTGTGTGGCAGCAATCCATTATAGAAAGTGGATACTTGTTTCCATACCGCAAGACCATGATGAGGACACTTTCTTAGTAGCTCCTTGAACCTTTTCCAAGTTTCATATAAGGATTCCCCGTCCTCTTGTGAATATGTGTTAATTTCAGTCATTAATTTAGCCGTTTTAGCAGGAGGGAAATACTTATATAAAAACTTTTGGGCTAGTTCATCCCATGTGTTTACCGAGCCAACTGGGAGGGTATTAAGCCAAGCCTTAGCTCGGTCTTTTAGTGAAAATGGAAACATTCGAAGGCGGATGGCGTCATTTGAAGCTCCATTGATCCGAAAAGTATCACATATTTCTAAGAAGTTAGTGATATGTAGATGAGGATCCTCGTCCGCAAGCCCATGGAATGTTGCGGAGTTTTGGAGCATTTGTATCAAATGCGCCCGAAGTTCGAAGTTGTTGGCCTCGACATTCGGTGCATTGATAGCGGCGCCAAGATTACCCACGGTGGGTCGTAGGTAATCCATGATGGTACGTTGATCCGATATTGGAAGTGGGTCCCCCGAAACTTTCTCTTGGTTTTTAGCTTTAATCTTTTTTCTTAGAAAGCGTTCGGGTTCGTCTAGAGGTTCTTTTATGTCTCTACTAGAACTGGAGCTCATACACTGCGTAGAAAGTTCAGATGTGGCGCCTGGGTTCCAAGTCCTGCAACAAAAACAGAAAAGAATGTTGGTCAGAAGGTTCACCACGGCCCCGTGCTCAGGTGAACACGGCCCGTGGTCGGAGATACAGTAGTTGTTTTCCGTATCCCTATTACTGGGGAGCTTCACACGGCCCCGTGCTGCACCGACACGGCCCCGTGCTCAACTCTCTGTAACTCGGAAAATAAAAACTGCCAGTAACAATGATGGGCATGGCCCGTGTCAGACCTGGCACGACCCGTGCTGAGCTCTGTAGAAACTGAAAATTTAAGAAAAATCCTAAAAAAAACAGAAAAAAGAGAAAAACGATTAGGCCGTTGATTCCTAACTTTCTTAAAATCCTTGTGTCTCCGGCAGCGGCGCCAAAAAACTTGATGTGTGTCGGTGTGTATATATATTTAAGTATATTTTTCGCCTTTTTTTAACATGTTAGTCAAGTTTTAAATTTATAAAACACGATATTTTACTAACACTAAACACACATATGGGCAAGTGCACCCATCGTGAGCGTAGTATAGCATTGGTAAGATACCAAGGTCGTCCAAGGACACAAAAGCTTTTAGTACCGGTTTATCCTCAACGTTTAATCAAATCAAATCAAATTTTTGGAAAAAGGTTTTAAACAAGAAAATAAAAACTAAAAATGCTGAAAATAAAAATAAAAACAGATAGACAAGATGAATCACTTGGATCCGACTCGCCTTTAGTGTAAACTTTGATTATTTCCGCACTTTTGCACTTTTTTAAGAGATTATCTTAGTTATAGTAGTAGGGCCCTCTTTTGAAGGTGACGTTACCCTCAACCCAGTAGTTTGAGTCAGCAAGGATACAATACTAAAGGGTTAGATTATTGGAAGATAATTAATTAAGTTATTAATGCGTAATGTGGTAGGCCCCTCTTTTGAAGGTGACGTTACCCTCGGCTAAGTAGTTTGAGTCAGCAGGGATACAATCCTAAGTAGTCAGGTTAATGTTTTAATAGTAGTTTACATATGAGGGGGTCAAGGAGTCCGGACCCCCGCCATCCAATACCAGTGAGTATTGAAGGAGGTCCTACTAAACTTGACCCAGGTCATTGCAGGGTCTATACACTGAACAAGGCAAGACGCTTACTAAACCATTCCCTTAACCCCCGACTAGGTAGCCAACATGTCTCCATATTGACCGTGGAGATATGAATGGTGTAAATCTTTTATTTTATATAGACAGTAAATAACGCCAAGACACCACGGACAACTGATAAGGAAGTTTCACCTTCAACATAAGAAACTAGTTATTAAAGTCATTAATACATAACCAAATAAAAAGTGCGAAAAGATTAAAAATAAAAAGTATTACACTAAATGCGTGTCTTCACCAAGTGATGTAAGAGACTTAGGCAAACATGGCCTTTGATTGTCAAGAACTCTTACGATCAATCTTGGATCCCGAGACTACTTACACACTCTATGATGAATGATGGATGATGGTGGTGGATGTGATGGTGGCGGTGGGTGGGTGAAGTGTGAGAGATGTGGTTTGCCAAGGGATGGTTTGCAAATGAGCCAAGCACCCCTATTTATAGCATACACAGAAGCCCGGACACGGCCCTGTGTCCATTGGGCACGGCTCCGTGTCCACCCATCTTCTCTTTCTTCATTAATTGCAGTTTGTCTGCATTAGTTGACCACGCCCCCGTGTCCGCTGGGCATGACCTTATGTGCAGAAGCGTATCTGTACTATCAAGATTTGCCTAGATTCTGCGAATCTTAACGTTGACCACGACCCCCTGTCTGCTGGCCACGCCCCCGTGTTGGGAAATAGAAGCTTCTACAGCTTTGTCTTTTCTGCAGACACTTGGGCACGCCCCCATGTTCATTGAGCACGGGGCGTGTTCAGCCTTCTGATGTCTTTTTTTGCTTGGGAAGATGCTGTCGAGGGGTCGGGCATGCCACGTTTATTCCTTTTCTTGTATTACTGTTAGATTTGGCTGCATTTTTGCTTCTTTTGTTCCTTTAAGCTCATTTAACCCTGAAAATACAAAAGGAAGACAAAAAACACACTTTTTCCAACATTAGTACTAAAAAAGGGTTTGTTTTATGCCACATTTGATGTAATTTATATGTTGCATTTTGCACACATCAGTAGCGATACTTTGATATGGGTTGATTTTAGATATGTGAAAACATAGTTCATCAGCATGTAAGCAACCACATAACGATTAGCTCCCTGAAAACTCACAAGTACAATAAACAAATAAGAGAATACAACGTTCCACAAAATAGAGACACCAGACGGTGACGGTGACCGTGATGGAGTGATGGTAGGGACCCTCCAGTCACCGCCCCTCCCTCTTCCCTCTCCCTTTTTCCTTTCTCTCTTCTGAGACAACCCCCCCCCCCCCCCAAAAAAGGTGAAACACCGTGGATATGGTGACTGTGGGGGTGGCGTGACAGCGGTGACCCTCCGGTGACCGCACCTCACTCTTCTCTCTCCCTATCCCCTCTTCCGGTTCTCTCTCGTATCGTATATGAAGTGAAATCGTGAGGAGGAGTAAGGTGTAAATCTGATACACGTGTCTCCAGGAGAAATTGTGATGAGGACGGTGATGATGTTTTCCTGCTTCTCGTTCTCCATCTTTCTTTCTCCTTCTCTGTTGCGTATGGCTTCCTAAGAAACCCGAATGAAGATGCATAGACATCAACGTGGTTTATGAGGACACGTGGTTTTTGAGGACGCATACCGCCCCATCATCCAATTAGATAAGGACATCATAATAATCACTATTCATTTCAAGACTCTTATTAATAGATATTAATTTGAAATATAGTATTTCAATATAGACAATTAATACATAAACATAAACCTATCACAAGCAAGAGGGTGTGTAAAGTTGCAACATACAATATCATTATATGTTATTGGGTAGACATTGTGTTTTCCTCACTTCTTCGTTTTATTTATTTATATTTTTTTACTTGAGTTGAACAATATCATTTTGGTGAAAAGATTAAGTTATCATTGTTGATCAGTTCTATTTAAACATAATAGAAAACATGAATAACATACCTGTTACAGTAGACAGGCCAGCAGAGAATCCAGTCAGAGATGCAGCCATTGAGTTTGACATACTTGTCAGGATGATCTGGTTCCTCCTTAGGGTGTAAGATTATGATGGTGATGAAACCGAAACAAGGGAAGGAATCGGTTATGGAGAGAGAGCCGTAATTAATGTTATGAGGGTTGTGTGAATTGTCTAATTGTGTAACCCTTAAACTCTCTAATAATCTCCTTATATATACACCCAAGAGGAAACCTAATTAGTTAATAAGGGTAATATGGTCCATCAACAATTACCAACTAATTATTAATAGATTATTAGTATATTTTGATCTATATAATATAAATGATTATAAAGGCTACAAGATTAAATATTATAATATTAATATATTTAATCTCACATTCTCCCACTTAGCCGGGTAATCATTTATCATGAGTATTAGATGAGCCTGGCCATGAGTTAACACTCATTTTAGCCTTAAACCAAGAACTATAGCAGAGAAATACAGCCGTTGAATCATCATTCGACTCAGGACCCCCATTAGTCATACTATAGCCTCAATTTAAAAACTAATAGTTACGATCAAAATACGCATAAGCCCTTTAGCGTCTGATTTGTATTTATATATTTGTCTATATGTCATTACACCAGCAGAACATATGTTAGAGACATACAAAATCAAACTGAGGAAATTTTATTAATTAAAACATAAGCTAGTACAATATGCCATCAAATAAGGTCTTTAGTAAGTCCCATATTCGATACATGTTCTTCGAAAACTTTCGGTGGGAGACCTTTAGTCATCGGATCCGCAAGCATATCTTTAGTACTAATATACTCAATACAAAGATTATTTTCCTCAACTCGTCCACGTACGAACAAATATTTTGTATCAAGATATAAACCAGCTCCAGTTGAACTGTTACTGTTCGAGAAACTAATGGCAGCTGAGTTATCACAGTAAAGCTTCAATGGTCTAGAAATGGAATTAACAATTTTGAGTCCAGTGATCAGATTTCTAAGCAACATTCCATGACAGGTTGCGTTGTAAACAGCAATGTATTCTGCCATCATTGTGGAAGTTGTGGTTAACTGTTGTTTATGACTCTTCCATGAGATAGGTCCGTCTGCTAACATAAAGATGTAGCCCGAAGTGGATTTCTTGTCATCTTTGCATTTGGCAAAGTCAGAATCAGAATAACCTACCACTTCTAAGTGATCACTTCTTCTATAAGTCACTTTATAGTCTTTCGTCCCTTGCAGATATCTAAGGACCTTCTTAGCTGCTTTCCAGTGATCTAGGACAGGATTAGTCTGATGACGGCCTAGCATTCCAGCAATATAAGCGATATCTGGGCGAGTACAGACTTGAGCATACATCAGGCTCCCGACTACTGACGCGTAAGGTATCTGGCTCATTTGCTCCTTTTCAACCTCTGTTTTCGGACACTGGAATGAACCGAAAACATCTCCCATAACTACTGGAACGACTGAGGGTTTGCACTGTTGCATGGTGTAACGTGTAAGGACACGACCTATGTAAGTCTTCTGAGACAATCCTAAGATCCCTTTGTGTCTATCTCGGTGAATTTCGATGCCAATGACGTAAGAAGCATCTCCGAGATCCTTCATGTCGAAGTTATGCGAGAGTAACCGCTTCAACTCATGCAACATGTCTAAACTATTACTTGCCAATAGAATATCATCTACGTAAAGGACAAGTATAGTAAAGTCACTCCCACTCATCTTGAGGTAGGTGCATTGATCCACTTAATTCTTCATAAAACTTTGTCTCTTCATGACTTCATCAAACTTGAGGTACCATTGACGTGATGCTTGTTTTAACCCATAAATGGATTTCTTCAACTTACAGACTAGATGCTCCTGACCTTCAGGTTGTTTCATGTAAACATCTTCGTCTAAGTCTCCGTTAGCAGTTTTGACATCCATCTGATGCAGCTCCAAATCAAAATGAGCTACTAGGGCCATAATGATCCTTAATGAATCTTTACGAGAGATAAGTGAAAACGTCTCTTGATAATCAATTCCCTCTTTCTGAGTGTAGCCCTTTGCAACCAATCTTGCTTTATAGCATTCAACGTTCCCATTCGAATCCAATTTTGTTTTGAACACCCACTTACATCCTACAGGTTTAACACCGTTGGTAATTCAACCAAATCCCAAACGTCATTTTTCTTCATGGATTCAAGCTCATCAATCATTGCTTTGTTCCATTCAGAAGACTGATCACTGCTAATGGCTTCATTATAAGAGGTAGGATCATTGAGCTTTCCAGCATCCATTTCAGTCAGGTAGGTAACATAATCATCCCAATTAGTAGGCCTCCTTTGCCTAGATGACCTCCTGAGTTGATTATCGGGTTCAACGTTGTCTTGGTTTTGAGCGTTTGATGTGCCTTCGTTATGAGGTATAATGGGTTCTGATTATGGAGATAGAATTTATGCAGTGGCTTCAGGTGCAGTTGTTGCATTGGGTACAAGAGGAGTAAACGGATTAATGGTAAGCGACGAGTCTCCCCCCCTCCCGTCTTGTACTTCTTGCAATTCTTCGTAAGGGTTGGTACTGCTCCCACTGACCTTGAAATCCTCCAGGAATGCAGCACGCTTGGTTTCAACAATACGAGTGACATGGGAAGGACAATAGAAACGATAACCCTTCGAATGATCAGGATACCCGATAAAGAAACAGGTAACTGTTTTAGGGTCAAGTTTCCTTAGGAAAGGATTATAGAGTTTTGCTTCAGCAATGCAGCCCCATACTTTCATATATTTAAGACTCGGTTTCCTTCATGTCCAAAGTTCATAAGGAGTTTTAGGGACAGACTTAGAAGGAACTCTATTGAGTATATGAACAGCTGCTTTTAACGCTTCAGTCCAGAGGAATAATGGTAAATTAGTGTTAGCTAACATACTGCGCACCATGTTCATAAGGGTACGATTTCTTCGTTCAGCAACACCGTTCTGCTGAGGTGTACCAGGCGTGGTGTATTGGTTCACAAAACTCATAAAATGGACCAGGAGCTTGACCCACATCAGTATGTCTTCCATAATATTCCCCGCCTCTATCTTATCTCACAACTTTAATCTGACGATCTAATTGCTTTTCAACTTCAGCTTTATAATCTTTAAAAGTTGTAAGAGATTCAGATTTTTCCTTAATGAGATATAAGTACATGTAACGAGAATAATCATCAATGAAAGTGATAAATGAAGTATGTCCTGTTATGCCAACGATTTGGTAGGGACCACTAATGTTAGTGTGAATGAGTTCTAATAAATTAGAGCTCCTAGTGGCACCTTTCTTGTTTGTTGATGTCATTTTGCCTTTAAGACATTTGACACATGTTCCAAAATCAGTGAAATCGAGAGAAGGTAAGACTTCATCCTTTACGAGATGATTTAATCGTTCTCTTGAGATGTGGCCTAAACATTGATGCCACAACATAGATGAAGTCTCTAAGTCTCGAATCTGTTTCATCTTTGTGAGTGATTCATTAATATTATATGACAACAAAGATTTGGAAAAATTATCATCTAGTTCTAATCTATAGAGACCACCATCCAGAATGCCAGTACCATAAACAACGGAATCATAGAGAATAGAGAGTTTGCGATGACCATGGGAAACAACAAAACCGTCCATGTCTAACTTTGGTCCTGATACAAGGTTCCGAGTTACCTCAGGAACATATAAGGTATCATAAAGTTTAATACATAAACCAGTTTTCAAAAATAATTGTAATGTTCCTATGGCCTTCACTTTTAATTCCCGATCATCCCCAACTATAAGTGTTCTTTGGTTTCTTCCCAACTTTCGGATTGAAAGGAATCCCTGAGTAGAGTTGGTTACATGAACCATAGAACCAGAGTCAAACCACCAAGAATTAGTAGGAACATTTAAATTAAAGGACTCAAGTATCATGAAAAAATCGTTACCTTTCTTAGCCAGCCACTCCTTGAAGTCAGGGCATTCCTTTTGCTTATGTCTTGTTTTCTTACAGAACTTGCAATAGGGTTTGCCTAAGGAGCTCTTAGAGCTGGAAGGTGCACTTGTAAGATTTGGCTTTTGAACTTTAGAAGCATCCTTCCTTTGATGATTGTTCTTCCTCTTCTTAGAGTTGGTGGTGGTGAAATTAGCAACATCAGTAGTGTGATCCATCTTCATACGCTCTTCCTCCTGTACGCACATAGCGACCAGCTCACTCATCGTCCATTTGTCCTTCTGAGTGTTGTAATTGATCTTGAATGCTTCATAGGAAGAAGGAAGCGAAGTGATGATGAAGCGAACAAGAAAACCATCACTGATTTCCATCACTAGCCCTTTCAGCTTATTGTCCATGTCATGCATCATCATGATGTGCTCGCGAATGCCGCTCCTCCCATCATACTTAGTCGTCACCAGCTTGAGGATAAGAGTGCTAGCGTGTGCTTTTGATGTCCCTTTGAATTGTGCCTCCACAGAAGCCAGGTAGGTTTTATCATCTTCAGAATCAGGAATAGCTCCTCTAGTTGCATTGTGTATGGATTGCTTCATGAACATGAGAGACATGCGGTTACACCTAGTCCATTTTTCATGAACTATCTGCTTAGCAGCAGTGCTTTGAGTAGTAAGGTCCGCTGGCTTATTCTCTCTAAGAGCATAATCGAAGTCTAGCAATCCAAGTGTAAGCATGAGGGCATCCTTCCATTCAACAAAGTTATCACCAGTCAAAGGTGGAATCCTACAATTGGGTGCTGATAGTGGAAATAAGATGAGCAAGTCATGATACTAAGAAAGAAGTCCTAATGTGATCTAAGGGCATGTTATACTAAGGCAGGCATAAACAATGACCATTTAATTATGAAGCTGTGATATTGTCTATTACTAACATCAAAATAATAGACTTAGTTAAAATTCTACTTAAACGAAGACAAATCAACTTTGGCCAGAAGTGTAATCATTTAAGTATGTGTGCAAAGTAATCGTGACAAATCAGCTTTGGCCAGAAATGAGACAATCACTTTAGTTATGCACTTGTCAAGTATGCTAGACATAAATGAATTAAAATCAGCTTTGGCCAGAAATTAAGACATTTCACGTTTGTAATGCATACTCAACATAGCTTTTATAATACTTGAACAATAAATAGATGTATTAAATCAGCTTTGGCCAGAAATGATACATCAGAAGCTCATTCAAGTTAAGCTATTTTGGTTTTGTAAAAAGTTATCTGATTCTGATAATTTAATTAATTGTTCACAAAACCAAGTATTTAATAGCAAACCACCTGTTAGCGCGGATCGAACGGGGTTATAATGAGGTTTCGAGTGAGATCTCGACTCAATTATGAGATCTCGAGTGAGGTCTCGAGTCAAGTCTCGAGTCAGGTCTCGACTGAGTTATGAGATCTCGAGTCAGTTATGAGGTCTGGAGTCGCAACCTTGGTCTCGAGTCGCAACCTCAGTGTCTCGAGTCGTAATCATGGTCTCGACTAATGTGTTTTATGAGATCTCGACTCCATAATGAGATCTCGAGTCGCAACCACGGTCTCGAGTTGTGAAGATTGAAGCCTTTAGTCGAAAACTCAGTGGTCTCGAGTCGAGACTGTTGTCTCGAATTGTAAAGTTTTGAGAACCCTTATGATTTCGAGTCGAGACCTTGTAGTCTCGAGTCGAGATCTGATGGTCTCGAATCCACTGTTAACAACTGTTATTGTGATAGTAACTGAAAACTCGAGATTTTAGGGATTGTGGGATAATGTTTCCTGTTTTATTGCTGATCTAAACTTATCAAAGATTTCGAAATTATAACTGGTTATCTATTAACAGTTTTCGAAGTTTTAAAAGATAAAATTCAGATAAAAAACAGTAAAAACACCCACTAATCTAAATTATATTCCAAAACTTAAGGAATTTTCGAGTTTTCTTAGAACAAAAGATGAACCCTAGAAAATTAAAACATAATTCTAGGATCTGAAACCTTAAATTTAAGACTTCAATTAACAGATTTCGGACATTAATTTACCCATTATGATTTCGAGTCAATTTATTAAACATACTTTCCCGAAAACAGTGATTTCGGCACCATGCGACTCGAAATCAGCCGTGATTTTATAAGGCTTTAAAGATTTCTGTTTTCCAGATTTTAATCCTAGAATAATGGATACGAAAACAGAACTGATTTATCAACATATGCTCTGATACCACATGTTGATCAGTTCTGTTTAAACATAATGGAAAACATGAATAACATACCTGTTACAGCAGACATGCCAGCAGAGAATCCAGTCAGAGATGCAGCCATTGAGACATACTTGTCAGGATGATCTGGTTCCTCCTTAGGGTGTAAGATTATGATGGCGATGAAACCGAAACAAGGGAAGGAATCGGTTATGGAGAGAGAGCCGTAATTGATGTTATGAGGGTTGTGTGAATTGTCTAATTATGTAACCCTTAAACTCTCTAATAATCTCCTTATATATACCCCCAATCGGAAACCTAATTAGTTAATAAGGGTAATATGGTTCATCAACAATTACCAACTAATTATTAATAGGTTATTAATATATTAGGACCGAACAATCGAGCAAGTAGTATACAATCTACTATTTGATGCTAATATTTTACAAAATTTACAATATCAATACTAGACGAGGCCACTCATGCATAAAAACATCTAGGCCTGTAAACGAACCGAACGTTCATGAACTGTTCGTGAACTTGTTCGGCGGGAAGTTCGTTTATGTTCGTTTATTTAATAAACGAACGAACACGAACAAAAAATTCTGTTCGTTAGTTAAATGAACGAACATGGACATACCTTGTGTTCGTTCATTTATGTTCGTGAACGTTCGTTTATGTTCGTGAATGTTTGTTTATTTACGTTCGTTTATATTTTAATAAATACATAAATAGTTATGTTTATATAAATATTAGGTTTTTTAACTACTCATATAAATATAACTAATTAGTAATTAAGTTTTCTAGTAATAAAAAGGAAATTTTAAAATTTTTCTTATATCGTAACTGATCACTTACTTAATATTTATATAAAAAAAACTACTTAAATTTAGTATCATGAACCCTAATTTAGATGTGTTTTCGGATAAACTATAATATATTAGACTTGTCTATTTGTGTTCACTAATGTTAAATCGTGTTTGTTTATATTTATTCAATTACGTTCATTTGTGTTCGTTTATGTTTGTTTAATCATGTTAATTTATGTTTATTCAAATATTCAGTTAATTTTTTATTTGTTTATGTTCGTTTGTGTTCGTTTGTGTTCGCTTATGTTCGCGAACTGTTCGTTTAGGTTTTAAACGAACAAACATAAACAAACACGAACATGCCGGTTTTCTTAATGAACGAACACGAACAAAAAAATGTGTTCGATTATATGTTCGTGTTCGGTTAAAGTTAAATGAACGAACACGAACATGCCTATGTTCGTGTTCGTTCAATTCATTTACAGGCCTAAAAACATCAAAACATGCCATCTGAGACCGTTTGTTTACTATGCATTAACGCATAAGTGATGTATTTTTTGGCTTAAAGAAAATTAGCATGTGACGTGATTACCAGTGTATGTATTTCTCATCGCATTGCGAGAGCAATCCTCTAATTTAAAACAAATTAAATTTGCAGTTGAAAAAAAAAAATCAACAAGCATACATAATAATAATAAATTATAATGATGTAAAACGTTTTAACAATATACCCAATTACAAAATTCCCCTTTTTATCAGTACAAGAAAATAGTTATATTATATATACTTATAATTTGCAACAACTTTGTGCAATAGTGAGTTGTAACTTTAGCTTTATTGGTTTTTTGTGCATAGTTTAGGTGTACATTTGTTTAACTTTGAAAGGAAACAGCTGAAAGAGCGACCTATTTGGGCCCCTCGTCTTTAGAAAATTGAGCATCCACTCTTTTGTCAAAAATCAAACTTTGACTTGACCAGAGAGATAATTTTTTATCCACTATATAACTAAATTATTTATTTATAATTGTTTAGCATTTTTCTTAACTTATATGGAGTCATATTCGTAGCGTGGTCCCTAGCAAATTAAAGGTTTATGTTTTATATGCTCTTGTGGAGCATTCACATCCAATCCACTAAAAATATACATACATTCCACTAAAAAACAACTCCTATATCAATATATTTCCACTAAAAACAAATATTTTTTCTCTCTCATTTTCAATATATATTACATTTTTCTCTCTCCTTCACTCACAACCACTTTCAATATATATTAAAAAATTATAGTGGGTGAACAGTGTCCCCCCAAATATACAGATGAACAGTAACATTTTCTCTCTCCTCCACTCACAACCACTTTTTATACCCTTTATATTATAAAAACTTCACACACACAAATTGATGGACTGGATGTGGGTTAACTTTTCAAAACAAATTTTTAAATAAGTTACAAACATAAGTTGGTTTAGAAAAAAACAAACCATACAAGCAGGGACGGACCTAGCATGTTACTAGGGGTAGCCCCCGCTACCTCTTAACGCTCCGGTGGTAGCGTAAGTTTTGGAAAAATTTAACGTTTTTTTCTATTTCGTTACCCTTTTTTATATGAAAAGTTGCCCCTATAAAGATTTTCTAAATCCGCTATTCCATACAAGTATATACAATATAAGTAGCAGATGAAACTCAAGTAACACATTATAAGTAGTTGAAGGGTTAAAATGTTGGATAATAAAATTGAAGGGTGCTTATAGAAAACAATGAAGATGGCCAGACGGGATGGAACCCCAATCGGCTGTCACCTCCATTCCGGTCCCCATCCAAGAAACAACTGAATAATATATTTTTTTTTAACGGCAAATTTGGATCACTGACGGACCACTGGAGTATGATCGTGCCACCAGCAGAACCACCCGATCATATCCATCTCCACTAGGCAATAATGCCTATACACCAATTCAAGAGAAAACCCAATAAATCTGGAAAAACCCCCTTTATAGGAATCGAACCCATGTTTCTTTTCATAATACGAATTATAAGAATGTTGTGAGTTCTCGTTATGCAACACTATTATTTAATCATGTGACGTTATGGGAAAAAAAAGTTCCTACTTCTTTCTTTCCAAAACATTCCATGTTTCTTTTCATAATACGAATTATAAGAATGTTGTGAGTTCTCGTTAAGCGTGGTTCATGTTTTGTGTATACTTGTAAGCTGGGCCGTTCCAAGTATTTTGAAAGCCCAAGACGAAATGAAATTTTGAGGCATTTTTTTTTTTCTTTTTTGGTTATTATAAACGATACTTATTTACCTGTGTTTGAAATCAAACAAAAATCTAACACAACTATAACACATAGTGCTTTGCTTGCATAAGAAATCAAACAAATCTTAAACAATAAGTTTGCACTAATATTAATAGTTAGCATATTAATTTTCTTTTAAGTGGATGCCTTATTTTTTGGAGGCTCTAGACCCAAGCGTAGGTTAATTATACTATAGGTCCGAGCCTGCTTGTAAGGATTAGGTATATCTGTTATGGAGTAATGGACCCAAAATTTGTTTCATAAAAACAATCGAAGGGACTTAACAAAAGTCCTAAAAAGAACGATCGAATGGACCGGGGAATGGAATGGACGAGATAATGGAATGGATGAGGAAATGGAATTGATCATTACCATTTCATGTCTTGTTTGGTTACCATGTGTGAATGGAATGAACAATTACCTTTTGTTGTTTGGTTTGCGAAAAAAGACGAAGGAATAAAATCTGATGGTGGTGGTCACTGTCAGTGATGGGCGATGATGGTGTGTGGTGCTAGGTGTCAGTTGTAGCGGCGGTGGTGGTTGGCAGGGGTGGTGGGTGGAGACGACAACGGATGGTGACAACGGTGGTGGATAACGATGGAGGTAGGTGGCGATGGTGGTGGCGGGGGTGGTCGGAGGTGGTAGCGGCGGCGATGGTGGTCGGAGGTGGTAGCGGTGGTGGCGGCGGTGGGTGGTGACGGTGATCGGAGGCGGCGGTGGCGGTGGCAATGGTGGTGGCGATGATCGAAGGTGGGTGGTGGCGCTGATCGAAGGTGGTTGGTGGCGATGATCGGAGGTGGCAGTGGGGACAAAGGTGGGTGGCAGCGGTAGGTGGTGGCGGCAGTCGTGGTGGGTGGCGGCGGAGGTGGTGACGGCGGTGGATGACGGTGGTGGTGGTGGGTGGTGGTAGCACCGGTGGTGGGTTGTGGTGTTGTTAATGAAGGGTGAAGAGGGAATGGAATGGAAAAAAAACAGGGGGCGGATGGAATGATTTTGAAGGAATGTAATGCATTTTGGAATGGACGATTTCATTCCATCGACCAACCAAACACTCTTTTATTCATTCCCTCACAATGATCCATTCCATTACACCTCTCATTCCTTCATACCGAACGCTACCTAATTTTTTTCCTAGTAATGTTATGGTATTTTTCCACTACTATTATGGTATTATATGGTTAAAAAATTCTAGTTAAAAGTTTAATATACTATAAACCAAATATTTAAATAAACTTCAAACATGGTTTTATATGGTTAAAAAATTCTAGTTAAAAGTTAAATATACTATAAACCAAATATTTAAATAAACTTCAAAAAGTTATATATGTTATCAAAGAACATTAAATTTTTTTGCAAACAACTACGCATTTTACAACTTAACATAAATTGAAGTTTTCGTTTGATGTCTACATTTTTGTTTTTGGTGACGTATATTTCTTAGGTTATGCGTAGTGGGGCGGTATGCCCGGTTATGGCGCCGGTATAGCGCCGGGAACACCAAAACGGAGGGCGCCATCTTTCGAAAATTTGGAACGGCGCGATGTTGATAACGGCGCGATGAAATTGTAATTTGTTATTTTTGACCGTTGGTAAACGGTCAGTTTCTTAAAAAAAAAATCAATTTTTTTTTCAAACTTTCCTTTAAATACATACCTTCTTTCTTATTTTTTACCACACACACTCAAACACTCTAAATCTCTTCCACTTTTTTTAGAAATCCTTATATTTTATACAATGCATCCGTTCAACCGTGGCTTCATTCCTCCCCGATCAAGTGCGGACCCAAACCAAAGTGGTAATCCTACTCGCCCCGTGTCGCCGGTTCCCACTCGACCCAACCCTTTCGGCTCCGGTTTTCTCGACTACAATCAACAAAATCCCAGGTTCATGAATCTTTTGAACCAACCGCTATCATGGGACCCGAATCTCTACGGGTGGAACCCGAATCAAAACACCGACGGAATGGGGTCGTCTCAAGCGTTCGGGTCGGCTCAAGCTTTCGGCTCCCCACAACACGAACCCGATGTTGTTCCGGAAACACAACCCGAAGGAGCGGAGACGCAAAAAGGAAAAGCAAAAGCAAAACGGCCACATAAAAAGAAAGCGGAAACCACCACCCGAGCGAAAAAAAATGTGATATCGTGGGAGTCCGATGAGGAGTATGCGTTAACCCGCGCTTGGATCGATGTGTCGGAGGACCCGGTTATAGGTATTGTTTTGGTCAAAAAATCTGTTGAGGATATTGCAACCAAACTCTTTGTTACGGAGTATGATGCTAATTGTGTATATCAATAACAAGGATCACTTCAATGTAAATTGCACAAATGACACACGGATTTATACGGGGAAAAAGCCCTTGATCAAGAGTTGATCTCCGGCACAAAAAACCCCGGGTGATGGAAACTACCGATCACCAAGCTCAAATAAATGAATAAATGTTTACAACTTCGGATAGTAACGAGCTAGGTACAAGGATCA